>JAQZBX010004649.1:0-59317 GCA_029593785.1 Cabassous unicinctus | reverse complement strand
AGATGAGATGCGCCGAAAAACCAGGAACTAAGGTGGCGCAGGTTGCAGAACACCTCTTTACCACATCAGAGGTTCCCAGGATCAAATCCCAGTGAAGACAGGAGCAGAAGGATGAGAAGAGAGGGCAGGAAACAGACACAGAGAATTGCCCAGCAAATGGACACAAAAGCTGCAAAAAGGGGGGGGGGGGAGTGGTTAAAAATGGATAAAGTAAAATAAAATAAAATAAAAATAATAATCATAAAATAAAATAAAATAAAAACAAACCAAAAAAACATACATTTAGTAAAGTGCCTTGCATGAAATAGTCATTAAAGAAATGTAACCAATGATTACTTGTAGTAATGATAGTGATAGTAATTGTAGTAGCCTAGATTAAGACAGAGGAAAATCATATGACTAGCTATAGCTAATATTTAGTGAACAGTTACTTTGTGCCAGAAACTTTCATGCTTGACATATAACATTTTATTTAATCATCAAAACAAAATAATGAGGTAAATATTATCATTGTCCCCAACATTTTATGGATGAGAAAAACTGGGGCACAGAGAATTAAAGAGACAAATTAATGGAACACTAGAAAGAGATAGAAAAGATCTGTTTTAGATATTAATGAAGATAAAAAGAGAAAAGAAAATATGCATTTATTGTGTTCTAGATATTTTACATGTTCTAAAATAACATAAAATTATTTAGATTCAGAGACAATTTTTAATAATGTGCAAAACTTAAGGACAAATAATGAAAATAATATAAATATAGTTTAGATGTTTCCCCAAGACTTTATGAAAATACTATTTCTTGTACTCCTAAATATATAATTTTAAAAAAATCTATTTGTATATTAAAATATCAAAATTTGGACTGATAGCTAATCCAAAAAGTTTCCATTTTTTATTGCAACATAAAGCAAATGCGGACTCCTCACATCTCTAAACATCCAGGCAAGTTCAATTCTTGATGCTTTCCAGTATACGGTATGTAAGCATGTTCCTTGGAATAGTTCAAAATTTCTGATTCTAAATTGAAATTTGAATAACTCCTGACTTGCCAGGATCTAAAAAATACAACTATATACTCTGCCATTTATAAAATGTCTTCTTTAGGCTTATATTTTTAATTACAAAAAGTCAAACAATACAGATATAAAGTGTAAAATGTTGACGAGTCCCTCAATTACCCCCATTCTACCCCATAGAGAGCTACACTTTATAGTTTATTATATATTTTTCTAAATTTTTCTCTATCATGTTCTTTTAAAAATAAAACAAAAAGGTATGCTGTATATTTAATGCTGTGACATGCTTTGCTTTCTCTAGCCAATTACTTATGAAAGATAGTTCCCATATCAGTACTGACAGATTTCTTCACTTTTTTAATGACTGTGAAAACCCAAAATGTAGCTGATCTATTAATATTTGTTAAATACTTTCATATGGGTATTTTAATAATTCCTAATGTTTTGCTCTGACAAACATTGTAATTGTTACATTTGTATATACATCCTTGTGCACATGTGCAAATATTTCTCTAAGATAGAGTCTTGAGAGTAGAAATTCTGGATAAGCACATTTTGCCAAATTGTCCTCAGAGAAATCTTTTACCAATCCACAAATCAGGGGTAATAACCCTATCAACAGTGAATAAGAATATTTTCCACTCAATGTTTAGTAATGACTATTTTTATTTTTGCCAACTTGATGGTAAAAACTGGTATCTTATTGCTCTTGCTTTTGTAGAATATTTGCATTTTTCTCTATTGGTATTTTCAACCCCAATAGGATTTAAACAGCTTGCATTTGTATATTTACAGGCACTCGGTATTCTTCTGTCAGTTGTCTATTCCTGTCCTTTTGTGCATTCTTCTACTGGACTCCATTTTTCTTACTGATTTGTAGATACTTTTCCTATATATTGAATATTAATCTACCAAACTTTCCTTTTTGCCCAGTGTTTTCAAAGTTGGCTGCATATTAGAATAATCTGGTGCCTGTGGATTGTTTGGTTACAGATCTGAGTAAGAAGGAGTAAGCACACTCTATCTTATCTCTTCAACTGAACAAAACTATAAAACCTGGACAGAATGCATGGATTAGCTCTTTGAAGACTGAAAGTAAACAATAGTAGGTATATTGGAGAAGACTAGAATTCAAAGAGTGATTTTATAAGCAGTGAGTATAAGCAGTGAATATAATTTTTTTTTTTCTCCAGTATCCTCTGACCTCAGTGCAATGCAGCCTGAAACCCAGAAATGGGAACGTGGGTGCAGAGAGAATGCCAAGAGAAATCCTTGTGCTTAAAGAACAGGAAAGAAAACTCCTAACACTCAGAAACAGCATGGAAATCTCCCCTATTTTTGTCTTCTCTCTGTTCTCTTACATCCCAGGCCCTGAGCAATCGCATGGCGGCAGTAGCAACTGCCAAAATCAGAGTACTCCAGAGTACCCAAAACTCTGCAGGAAGAAACCTTTCTCTTTAATTGGTTTGTGTATCCATGGCCATCAGCGGGTAGGATGAACTGGTATTGTTTTTGTTTTTCTCTGTCTTCCCACCACTTAGACCCAGATATGGGCACAATTGAATAAGTCCTCAACAGACTGGGGTAACTAAAGCTCCTGGCTGGAGGTCTGGCCAGGGAATCATAAAGAACCAGGAGGATGCTGGAGAGGGAGGTCCTGGTGAAAACTGATTCCATAAAATTGTTAGCTCCTGGTGTCACCTCCAAGCCGTCCAGGTGTTGATGTGATCTTAATCAGCATAATCAACCAACAGATAAACTACCTCCTTGGTCCACAAATAACCATTCAGTGGCCGCAACATTAGGCACATCTGAGTTGCAGAGCAAAGGCTTTAAAAATTGAACTGACATTGGAACCATAGCCCATAGAAGGCAAGGTAGAATTTGTAGCCTGAACATGACCAGGTCAATTCTCCATAAGAATTAAACAAAACTTATAACATAATATTCAAAATCTGGGGTACATATGGTAGGCAGAATAATGTGCCCCCGCCCCCCCCCAAAAAAAAGATCACACCCTAATAATCTGTGACTATGTTATGTTATATGGCAATAGGGACTTTGCAGATGTGATTAAGTTAAAGACATTGAGATGGGGAGATTATCCTGGATTATCCAAGTAGGTCAATGTAATCACAGAGTTCTTAAAAGTGGGAAGAGGGAGGCAGAATAGGAGGTCAGAGTGATGCAGTATGAGGTCTCAATCTGCCATTGCTGGCTTTGAAGATGGAGGAAGGGGGCCAGGAACCAAGAAATGAAAGTGGCCTCTGGAAGCTGGAAAAGGCAAGGAAATGGATTCTCTCCCAGAACTTCCACAAGAGGAGTTCAGCCCTACCAAAACCTTGATTTTAATCCAGTGATAGCAATGCCAAACTGAAACTAAGGAACTTTTAAGATAATTTGTATTATATTATGCTGGAATAATTTGTCATGGCAGAAATCAAACTAGAAGCTGTTTCTTTAAAATATAAATAAGATTAATAAAACTGTAGCAAAACTGCCAAAGAAAAAGAAAGAAAACATAAATCACCACATCAGGAATGAAATGGGGCTATCAGGACAGAACCACAGATATTAAAAGGGTAGTGAGGAAAACTAGAACATTTCTATGCCCATAAATTTTACATATTAAATGAAATGGACCAATTCCTTGAAATACACAAGGGACTAAAACTCAGTCAAGAAAAAAAATATATACCCTGAATAGTTTGATAACTATTAAAGAACTTCATTTCATTCCCAAAAGAGTAATTTCCAGACCTAGATGATTTCATTAGTGATCTCTACCAAACATTTAAAGATAAAACACCAATTACCAATTCTATATAATCTTTTCCAAAAATTGATGAGATGACACTTCCCAATTTATTTTATGAGTCCAACATTATCATGATACCAAAGCCAGAAAGAGATAGGAGTAAAGAAATATAACAAAAGAATAAAAGAATAAATTAATACCTCTCATAAACATAGATAAAAAATCCTCAACAAAATAATACTAGCAAATCTATCCAGAAATCTCTCTTTATAATAGATCACCACCAAATGGGTTTGTTCTAGGAGTGCAAGGCTGATTTCATATTAAAATATCAATGTAATTTGTATTAACATTCTAAAAACAATGAAATGATCATTTCAATTGATGCAGAGAAGGAATATAGCAAAATTCAATATCCATTCATGATAAAAACTCTCAGCAAATGAGGAATGGTATTCCTCAAACTGATGAAGAGAATCTACAAAAAAAAAGTAAAAAACAACACAAGTGAACATCAACAACAACAAAAACCCTACAACTAACATCAGCTTTAATATGAAAGAATGCATGATTTCCTTATAAGAGTAGGAACTACTCTATCTTCTCCTGTTAAACTTGTACTAGAAGTTCTAGGAATTAGAATAAGCTAGTAAGAGAAATATAAGGTATATAAATTGAAAATGAAGAAATAAAACTACCCCTATTCACAGATGACATAATTGTCTACATAGATAATCACAAGGAATCCACAAAAGATGCTTAGGACCAATATTTGAGTTTCACAAGGTCACAGGATGCAAGATCAACACACACATACAAAATCTTATTTCTATATAACAGTAATGCAAAATTGGAAACTGAAATTTAATTAATAATAACAATATAAATTATAATACCTGAAAAATATTTTGGTAGAAATCTAGTAAAACACTTATAGGATCTGTATGCTGAAAACCAAACACAATGCTGGTGAAAGATATCAAAAAATGACCTAAATAAATTGAAAGATATTCTATGTTCATGTGTTTGGATACTCAACATAGTAAATATGTCAGTTCTTCCCAAACTGATATCTATAAATTTATTGCAATTCCAATAAAAAATCCAGTAGGATTTTTTAGATATGTAATAGCTGATTTCAAAATTTAAATGGAAATGCAAAGTAACTAAAATAGCTAAAATAATTTTGAAAAACAAGAATAAAGTTGGAGGATTCACACTACCTAAATTTAAGGTATACTCTAAATCTACAGTAATCAATACAATGTGGTATTGGTGAAAGGATGGATACATAGATCAATGAAACAGAACAGAGTCCAGAAATAGTTTCACATGTATATTGCCAAGTGGTTTTTGACAAAATGCAAAGCAATTCAATGGAGAAAAGATAGTGTTTTCAATAAATGATGTTGGAAAAATTAAGGATCCATGAGTAGAAGAAAAAAAAGAACATCACGTTTTACCCAAAAATTCAAAATGGATCACAGATCTAAAATTAAAGTGTAAAACCATAAAACTTTTATAAGAAAATAAAGGAGAAACCCTTTATGATATGAAGTTAAACAAAGAGTTCTTAGACATGATACCACAAGCACAATCTATAAAGCAAAAAATGGTAAAGATGACTTCATCAGAATTTTAAACTTTCCCTCTCCTCAGAAGACAATATTAAGAGAATGAAAAAACAAGCATCAAACAAGGCGAAAATATTTGTGAGTGACATAGGAAATGAAGGACTTGTATCCAGAATATATAAAGAATGCACAACACTCAATAATAAGAAAACAAACAACCCAATTAAAAATAGACAAAAATTTTGGCTACCTCACCAAAAAAGATATACAGATGACAAATGAGTACATGAAAAGATGCTCAATATCACCAGTGATTAGGGAAATACAAATTAAAAAATGAAATACCACCCACATGTATTAAGAAGGCTAAAAGAAAAAAATTCTGACAATACCAAGTGCTGTGCTGCTGAGAATGTGGCACAACTGGAACTCTCATACATCGGTGGTGGGCAGTTTCTTACTTACACTTCCCATATGCCTCAGCAATATTGTAAGTAGGATTGCTGAGGCATATGGTAAGTGGTATTTACCTTAGAGCAATGAAAACTTAAGTTCACAGAAAAATCTGTGCATGAGTATATATAGCAGTGCTACTCATACTCACTAAAAATGGAAACAATCCGAATGTCCTTCCAATTAAAGCCTAACACTTCAGGCTTGTGGAGAAACAAGTTCTCGTTAGATTCAAACAAGCTATTACTTACATAGACAGCAAAGCAAGATGAACAACATATTCAGCACCCCTCATCACACAGAGTGACACTGAAACAAAAGGGGACAGATAACATAATGATGTAATATGAGAGATGAGGCTTTCTCTTGCTGAGGAGCCAGTTTCATGTTGTAGGGAAGCAGTTTTACAGTTTGCAGTTGTGTTCTAAGAGGTGAGGCAGGCTCATACCTCATTAAAACCTAGGAGATGGTAAGAAATCATCTCATGACAGCTTTCTGGGAAGACAGAAAGGTAGGTGGAAAATGGCCTTATAGCGGCTCTCTACAAGCTTCCCATGCTCTCATGTTTTCAGAGCATCACAGGGCATTCTGCCAAGACTTGGATCAGCCACAGTTAGGCCTTGTCTACATTGCCCATGTGGAGACATGCAAAACAGACACTTGCCATATGCCTCAGAAATACCACTCCTGGGAATTTAACTTAGAGAAATGAAAACTTATGTTCACACACAAAAATATGTACACGAATGTTTATAACAGCTCTATTCAGAATCACTACAAACTGGAAACAATCCAAACATCCTTCAACAGATGAAAGCATAAACAAATTATGGTACATCCACATAATGGCATATTACTCAGCTATAAAAAGGAAAGAACAGTTGATATACTCAACAATCCCGATAAATTTCAAAGGCATTATGTTAAGGGAAAGATGCCAGTCTTAAAAGGTCACACACTGTATGATTCAATGTATTTGACATTCTCAAAAAGACAAAACTATAGCGATAGAGAATACAGAAGTTTCATCAGCAAAAAACTTCCTTAGCCTATATCTTTATAGTCATATCCATGCCCTCACTCCTAACTTCTGGCAACCAGTGATGTGTTAAAATCCAAAGAACTGTACAACAAAAATAAAAGTAATTTTGTGGTATGATAGTAAAAAAAATAAAACTAATAAAAAATGCTACTGCCCAGGTCCCAACCATGACCAATTATATCAATCTTTAGTGAGCACAGAGATTTACAAATTTTATCAAGTAGGTTTATGGCAATTCTTATGTATAAACAAAGTAGACAAACTACTGTATTATGAATTATAGAAATGAGTTTTATTTGTAAGAACATTTTCTTACTTTTACTTTATCCTTATATTTTCATAGAAACAAAATGTGTGCTCCTTATTCTGTATAGATATTAATGATGAACCTAACACGTTTTTTTCTGCCCATATGGACAACCAATTGTTATAATGTACTAACAATCTTTTCCAAATAATAAAAAAAAAATGCCACTTAAATTAAATCCATTTTCCCTATGGATCTGATTAAGGTTTCTTTATTCTTTTTCATGAAATCTATTTGCTTATTCCTGTGCCAGCAATATACTGTTTTAATTATAATGACTTTTGCTTGGTTTAATATCTGGTAAAGCAAGCCTTCACTAATATCCTTTTGTCAATATTTTAAAATAATTTAATTTGATGCTGTTTTCAGGCCCATCTGTCTAGACAAATGCTATTCAAAGTGCCAGTCCACAAAAAGATAAGAAGCTTGTGCCAGAATGTAAATCAAGTATAGCACAAAGTGCACTGTTTTCTTTATCTGACAGTTTTTCATAGTAAGACTTTGTACATAAGCAGATCAGTGCACTGATTTATATTAAAAAAAAAAAAATCATGTAAGTTGCTGATTAGGTAGCCACACTTGAGCAACATTGGTTTAGACACTTTCTTGACTACGGATAATCTAAGGCTAAGGCACCAGCTTGCTATAGGACACAAAACCCTATTATTCTTGCCTCTTCTCTCCAGTGTTCCTTGGGCTTTCCTACCCTTCCCAGATCAAGCTCTGGAGAGACACAGGGAATTGGAACTGTCTCAATGGTTCAGACAATCCCAGTAAAATCACTCATATCAACCAACTCTTTGAAATTTTATCCTCTTTTTAAGTAGTGGGAACACTGTTCTGACATCAAATTCTGTATGCATTCATGCTCTATTATTTATCATATAAATTCTGTGCTCAAACAGTCCTCCAAACTCGGGGTCCTTGGAACTCACAAATAGTTTATTTCTCTTAAGAAAGCTCACTTCTTGCAATAAAGCCTTGGTTTCTAGACTACTGTTTTGGTTGTTGCTTAAAACATTTTTCTTTGTGGGTTTTAAATTCCTTAGCTCATCCTCAACTCTTTAGGGGAAAAAAAAGTGCTAAATGTTACAGCCTAGTGTGATCTGTACTTTGGGTTGAAGTGGTGAAGAGAGAGAGAAGTCAGCAGAGGAGACTGGAGTCAGGGTAAGGAAAGAGAGGATACACACACAAACTAGACATGATGGTGGGACATGTGCATTTTCTCAAGGCATCTATAAAATATTTGTGCAGAGTGTAAACACTGGACACAGTGTATTCAGGGAGTATGGCTCTTGGACTGTCAGACCATGCTAGATGAATCTGAAAAGGAAGGGTAAGTATCCAAAATTGAAGAAGTTAGAGATATTCACATAGCATATAATAGCAGAACCTTATGTGTAGAGTATCATTTAAAAGTAGTCCATTGGTTCATGGGTATTATAATCTATATAATGAACCTATAAAAGAGGAGTAGAGAATATGTTGCTGAATGATTAGGCCATATATTTTCTATGAAATTCACAACTGATAAGTAGAGGACTGAAGCAGTAAAGAATGTGCATCTCCCTTTTGGGTGGTGCTCTAATAAAGAGAACTGTTAGCAGAAGGGTACAATGTCTCAGTATTTTGCATGGAGAGTCTCTATGTCCTCTTGCATCTTATCTCTTACAATTACCTATAATATTTCAAGGGCACTGCAAACATTTCCTCATCTCAGAGTGGTCTTCTTTTCCTTCTACTACTGAGGTAATGCTCTCGTGCATCTCTAATTAATACAAGATAATACTATTGTGCATCTCTAATTATTATTTCCAAAAAAAGTTTAACATTTATTTCATTAAAATTCTCTCCATTTGCAAAGCCTCTCTACCCCCTCAAAAACCTACATTCTAAAAGAAGGAATGGGGTAAACTGGTTTCATATTTGATTTATTGATAGGAAAGACCCCAAATAAAGTTAGGGAAGAAATAATATTACATACTATGAAAAACAATGCTCTAAAAGGTTCAATTTGCTTTTCTTGGTAACAGATTAATTAGGAATCTTTTAACTTTATGTATGACTCACTATTACCTTCTTTTTCATTCTTAGTATATAAAGTTGCCTACCATTTTCTGTTCTGACTTATATTATTGTAATAATAATCTCATTAGAGTTTGCCTACATGCTTCTATGCCTTCATCTTCTTCCTGTTCTATTTATTACTACCAACCTTTCCTATGTTTTTTTTCCTATTTGGCCACAGATACATAATTTAATACAAGGTCAGCATACCTGACAGTTGTACAAAAAATAATGAGAGCTAATATTTATTGAGGGTTTATAAAGTGCCAGTCCTTATGCTAAAATATTAAACAATCTTACATAAATTATTTCATTTCATTCTCGCTACAGACATATAATGCAGGAACTAATAGTGTCTCCTGTCTATGAGACAACTGAGGTTGACTGGTTGAGCAGTTTTACCAATGTCCTAAGTAATCTGAAGTGAAAGAGGCAGAATATGAACTAAGGTCTGTCTGGGTACATTGTTAGGCGTGTTAGGAAATTTATCATGTGTACTTAAAAGCAAGCTTAATCTCCTACAAGCCTTTTTATTTTCCAAAACTTTCCTTAAAGTTAATTTTTTAAAAATAAAGCCCAAAATAAAATAATACACTTACTTTTTAGAAGGACCAATGAACAAAAAGTCATTACTGTTATTAAATTAATATTTCCAATTGAAGTACTTCTAGATTGTGTGTGTTCAAGTACATTCTCATCTGCAGTTCTGTTATTTCTAAATAACATAGTCTAAATGCCTTTTTCAACATGAAAAAAATTCCAAATAGAAGACTTTAGAATAAGATGGTGAGCAGGAGAACATGCAGAAAAAGGTATTACAAAACACTATAAAAATGTTCAGGCCCACCTCATACTATGTACAAAAATCAACTCAAAATGGATCAAAGAGCAAAATATAAGAGCAGAACCATCAAATTTCTAGAAGAAAACATAGGTGAGCATCTTCAGGACCTTGTATTAGGCAATGGTTTCTTAGACTTTAGACCCAAAGCACTAGAAACAAAACAAAAAATAGATAAATGGGACCTCATCAAAATTAAAAACTTTTGGACCTCAAAGGACTATAAAGTCAAGTAAAATGAGAATCTACACCATGAGAGAAAAAATTTGAAAACCACATATCTGATAAAGGTTTACTATCAAGAATATATAAAGAACTTCAATTTAAAAACAATAAAACAGACAACCCAATTAAAAAATGGGCAAAAGACCTGAATAGACCTCTCTTCAGAGAAGATATACAAATTACCAGAAAGCACAAGAAAAGATGCTTAACATTATTAGCCAACAGGAATTGAAAATCAAAACCATGAGGTACTATTTTCCACCCCTTAGAATGGCTGCTATTAAAAATCAGAAAATTACAAATGTTGGAGAGGATATGGAGAGTATTAACACTCATTCAGTTTGGTGGTTCCTCATAAAGCTAAGTATAGAATTACCATATGACCTGACAATTCCACTACTACATATATACCAAAAAGAATTAAAAGTGGGACTCAGATTCTTGCACAGCGATGTTCACAGCAGCATTATTTACAAAAAGATGAAAGCAACCGAAGTGTCCATCAACCCATGAACAGATAAACAAAATGTGGTATATACATACAATGGAATATTATTCAGCCATAAAAAGGAATGGAATTCTGATACATGCGACAACATGCATAAACCTTGAAAACATAATGTTGAATGAAATAAGTCAGATACAAAAGGACAAATATGTATGATCTCAATGATATGAAATAGAATATGTACACTCAGAGTCACAATCTAGAATATAAGCTACCAGGGGATTTGGTGGGGTATGGAATGAGAAGTTGGGCTTAAAATGTACTGGATTCCTATTTGGAATGATAGAAATGTTTTGGTAATGGATGGTTGTGATGGTAGGACAACATTATGAATGTAATTAACAGCACTGAAATATTTATCTGAATATAGTTAAAAGGGGAAATGTTAGGTTACATATATACAGTAATAGAATAAATATATTTTTTAAAAGCCATGGAACATCATTACACAAACAGTAAATTCTAAGTTAAACCATGCATTATAGTTAACAGTACAATTGTTAAAATGTACTATCATCATTTGTAACAGATATTCTACACCAAAGCAAGGTGTTAATGATAGGATGCTATATGGGAATCCTGTATTTTATGCATGGTTATTCTGTAAACCCACAACTACTCTGATTTAAAAAAAAAAAAGATCTGGAAAGCATAGGCAATATATAAAAATCATTCCCTTAAATTGAGTAAGCAGTGAAACTTATGAGAATCATGTGTACTTTATAACCTGAAAAAAATTAAATAATCCACTCTACTGATGAAAGGGAGTTCAGGAAAACTAACCATTCCCTCCCTTGCTGCAGCCTGGGAAAATTAGGTCCAATATAGGCCTTGGAAAAGCTTAAAGTCAGAAACTGAAATAGTATTCTGGAAAAGCAAAGAAGCTTTGTAGTCTGAGCAAAAGACGAGCCATTTTCCAAATCACAAAACAGCATAAGGAAGAAACAAATTTCAAAGATAACAGATAAGAATGGATATTCAATAGCTGAGGCCACAGGACCACAGGATCTCTCAGCTTCTATGAACAATCTATATACTAGCAGAGGTTAAAAAAGTAATTAGTTTTTTCTATTAAATAACCTTGCTCATATTTCTATTTTAGATGCTCCCAGAAGTGATGAGGGAGGGAAAGCATAGTTATGTGACAAAAATTCCATGAAATTAAACATGGGAATTTTAACTTTTGTTTCAGGTTTCCACTGAACATGTATTACTTTTATAATAGAAAAATTCCACAAAAATTATTTCCAAGAAGTTTATGATAAGAGGTCTAAATTTCCCCTATAAAGAATCTTAATGCATTTCTTATTCAGCAACTACACTTATTCCTGCAGAGTTGAATATTATTAGACCAATTCATTCTTTTCTCACAATGTTCTCATTCTCACTTGCTTCTCTTTGTGAACCATTATTCCCCTGACATGGTTGCTATTTCCTCCATAGGGAGATAGTATATGAAAAGTAGTTTGAAAATTTTAAATTTTCTTTTAAAATTAGAGAATAAGATTATTAAACTGGAATTAACAGTAAACAAGGAATTTGCCTCTTGTAGGCTAACTGGAATGGAAAAAATTCCTGTAGGCATGCATATAAAAAATTTCAACTACAAAATTATTTTAATAAAGTCTTTCTCCTCAATTGGACTCCAATTCACAATGGAGTAATGCTGATTTACTTCCTTGATTCCCTATGATTACTTGTATGGGGAATGAATAAAACAGAGAGCAGACATCTACAAATGGTAGTAAAATTTCACAAGTGATAAATCTGCCTAATGAATAAAATAGATTTCAGAGCTATAGCTAATGTCACAAATTACCTATCAGGGGTTAACAAAACATCCCAATAGATATACCATAAAGTTCAGCCACATGCCAAACATATTTAATATATGAAAACTCATTTTAAGATTTATGGCAATAGTGACTGATCAGCAAATTTAATGAGTGATACTCAGTGGAAACCTTCTCCTGGAGGTTCCCTGCTTATGTCCCTAAGGTAAGGAAAGAAATTTCAGAGAACTGTGGCTGGTGGTAATTTTTTTTCAACTGTTCAAATAACTTTGGATCATATTCTCTGTGACAAAATACAAACATTAAGTGTTTCTCACATTACCCAACACTTTAGCCCAAGTTGTACAAAAATTCTGCATCAAATTAGAAAGTCCCCTCAGGACAGCTTTGCATACAGAATCTGATTAAAGACTGTATTGAAGCAGGTTCTTCAATCTTACTTCATGTAAGGACAAATTTTTGTTTATTCCCTTGCCTCTGAGATGCTGAGGTAAGCTGCTTCCTCATCCTGCTTTACTCTGTTTATAATACTCTTGATCAATTGTTTATTTAACTCCTACTTATAACTTAGTCTCAGCCAACAAAGTGCTTCTTTTGGAGTATGAATGCCAGCTGTAGCAGCCACCTCTTGAGTGACCACTCAACAACTTCTACTCACTCCTTCCTCCTTCCTAATCAAAGCCTGATTTTTGTGCAGATGTCCAAGCTTCTCTGAGAGGCTATGTGGTTTTTTTTTTTGTCAGTAAAAATTTATTTGGGAAACGGGAAAGAATAGAGCGTGCTGAAAAATGGGAGAGAAAGACAGAAATACACACCAAGATTTGGTGGGGACTCCTGTAGGCAGAGAGAGCCCTTATGTTTATAACTATACCCCTCCCCAGCCTCAGGAAGAACAATCTGAGCAATCAGAGAATAATGGAGGTTCCTTTTTTCCTTGCCAGTGATCAGCTGAAGTATGGCATGTGACCCAGTCCACATCAATGAGGCATAAGCTTATTCCCAGGATTTAGAAAGGAAAACAAACTGAGGCAATACTTATTTTCCTTCTGGATATTTTTGGTATGTAAATGCAATACCCAGAATTGCCGTACCCATTTTGCTAATAGCTAGAAGATGAAACCAATCAACATGAAAGGGCAAAGAGAAGACAAAAGCAGAGAAATGGAGTTAGAGCTTGGATTGTGCTAACCTTGAGCTTTTTGTCATTGTCAAAGCCAGTTAAGATCAGCTTTAAACCTGTACTTGGAGCGATTTTATGAGGTTGGTGAACTGAGTATAAATTTATATACTTCCATAGTGGCTGATATTAGTCTTTATCAATACACAAATTTGCTTTCTTTGCCTTCTCTTCCCCAATCACAACATCCAATAGTAATGGAGGGTCTCCTGTAGTAATATCAAGTAGCTTACCCTCGAACTTAAAAAAAACAACAAAAAACCTGATTGTTACTGGTCGATAGTCCAATAACATTCACTAATGGCATAGCAATTATACTGTAATTGAGAAAACAACAACTATAATTTTAGAAAATCAAGAACTTCTTACCTATTTTTAGATGACTGAAAAAGCATCTCTCTAAGTATCTTTTTAAAATCATTTAACCAGTGAAAAATTTGTGAAGACGTTTAAATATTTAAGACCTATGGTGTCAGAACTGCCAAAAGAAATTGGAATTAATTGGGATTTAAGTGTGCAGATAAGACCAATTGATTGTTCAACTGACTGAAATGTTGCATGATACTGTACAGGAAGGATCCAAACAAGATGGCATATTTTAAAGGGTAGAATGTTCCCTGAAGTGGATATTAGTGTTATTTAGATAGATTTTTATTAAAAGTTTGAGTGAGATTTGATTCAATATGAAATTTTAAAGGAGGGGCAATGAAAACCTGTATTAAATCCACAAATGAACGATTCATTCATTCATTCAACAAATACTTATTAAATATCTAGTTTGCTCCAAGTACTGTCCTACACCCAGGGAATAAAATTGTGAACAAAAATAGAAATAGTACTGACCTGATAGAGTTCACAGATTAGAAAAGGAGAAGTAAATTAAATAATAACACAAGTATATGATTGTTAAATGTGAAGGAAAAATTACTGGAAACATTAAATCATATGGGGGCATTCTCATTTAGTGTAGAAGATTTGGGAAGCCTGTGACCTAAAAGATGAGCAGAAATTAGAAGGAGGTATATAGGAGAATATTCTAGACAAAAGAGTACAGAATAAACAAATGCCCTAAGGTGGGAGAATTCATAGATTCTTGTAGAAATGAATTAATTTTGTAGTTGGAACTCAGAGAACAACGGTGAGAATGGCATAAGAAAAATATGAAAATATAGTAGGGGACAGATCACGAAATTCCTCATAACCTAAACTTTTTTCTTTATCCTTAGAGCAAAGGGAAGCCTGCACACCATTTGTCTAACTCTGTTAAAGTTATGTCAAGTTAATAAACTGTAAAATAACCAGAAAAAAGCAGGCAGAATAGGGTGTGTATTTAAAGGAAGGTAGGGATGAGGTCTGTATATGAGATGATCAAACTTGAATTTTGGAAAGAACACTGCACTTCGGACAATGAAATACAGGTGGGCAAAAGTGGATATAGATATGCCATTTGCCGGGGGGCTACTGCTATGGTTTAGGTGAGGGATAATGGAAGCTTTAACTAGGATAATGGTGAATATTAAAAGAAATTAACAGAGTGGAGAGATATTTAGGAAGTAGTATCAATATACCCATGCAGCAGATTTGAAAGGGAAAAGCAATAAAGAGAATGAAGGTGGTGGGGAGCACAGTGATTTGGAATGAAAGACCATGCATTTGATTTTGGAGATGTTGAGTAGGAAGTACCTTTGAAATATCCAAGTAGTTATATCTTGAATACATAGATCAAAGACATAAAGAGGTGGGCTGTAGAGATATAAATTTTTTAATAACCCAAATCTAAAAAGTGATCAAAATTAGAAAAATGAATAAGATTTCCTATGGAAAAGATATAGACTGAAAAGAACACTGCACCTTGGAGAACATCCAAAAGACTGAGAAGAAGAAAATGAACTTGCAAGGGAGATACAGAAGGAAAGCCCAGAGAGACAGAAAGAAAATCATCACCACCAGTGTTAAGAGAGGAACCAAGTTTAGACCAAGCTAGCACAGGAAGATAACCAGGAAAGCCTAGAATCATGCATAATGAGGGAGAAGAGAAAATTAAGAGAGGTAATTAGCAGTGCCAATTGCAAAACAGAGGTGGAATAAAATAAGGAATGAGCATTGAGCATTTGGTAATTCGAAAGCTATTAATTCCCTTGAAAAGAATAGATTGTACCAGGTATGAAGGAAAATCTGAGGAAGTAAAGAATGAGCAAGATAATTTCAAGAAGCCTGATCTGAAAGAAAGTAGTAAGAGATTCTTACTGTAATCTGAACTCTTACCTACTTAGAATGGGTTATTTCCAATTCTTTCATTTTTAACCCTTAATGATCCAGAGATAATGAAAAGTAAAATAAAATAAAATAAAAAGTTTTTCAACAAAAAGTTAAAAATGGTAATTTTGGAGAGAGGAATGGGGTTGGAAATAAGAAGGAGGAACCAATGTTTGTTCTCCATGCTACTCTATTTTTTTAAAAATGTTCCTTGAGAAAGTAGTCTTCTGTAATTATAGACACAATTAAAAATTATAGCATGCTTCTAACAGCATGGTGCTTCATTTCTAGTATTACTTAAATCTCTTTCCTATTTTTACAATGATTTAATAAAGAATCTAACCTGACTCCATGGTTGATGTTCAGCTTCAGACAGATTTCACGTCCCACCCTCCCCTCTTATCCTTCTGGCCCACATGTGGGCAAGCTGATAAGAAAGCCCGAGTGCTCCCTCCTTTGGTGCTGGTGGTCAGTTCAAACTATGCAAGACTTGGCCCATGAGAGAGAACCTTACCTCAGTTCCACCACCATAAGACCATAAAAACCGGAAGCCAATCACTCCTCAGTACTCCCTCAAGCCATTTTCAGACCTGATTGGGGAGCTTCCCTGCTCTGTCCAGAAAGTCTCATTATATAAGTAATAAACATTTCACATATTCTTGGGAAGTGTTTGTGGCATCATCAGTCTTGACATCCAAACCAAATGTCAGGTAAATAATTGCAGAATCACACAGCATCTAACTAGGAGGAGGGTAGGTGGTTCACAGGATATGGGTATTGTATTAGTTTCCTAGTGCTGCTGTAACAAAGTATGACAAACTGGGTGGCTTAAACCAACAGAAATTTATTCTCACACAGTTTTAGAGGCTAGAAGTTCACAAAATGCAGGTATCAGCAATGCTGTGCTCCCTCTGAAGCTGTCACTTCCTAGCTCCTGGTGGCCCCAGAAGTTCCTTGGCTTGTGGAAGCATAACTCCAATCTCTGTCTCCATCTTCAGGTGGCCATCTTCTCCCCATGTGCCTCCATCCTCACATGGTGTCCTCCTGTCTGTGTCTGTGTCTCCTCCCTGCCTCTCATAAAGAATCCCTGTCATACTGCATTAAAGCCTACCCTAATTCATTATGACTTCATCTTAAATTGATGACATCTGCAAAGATCCTATTTCCAAATAAGATCATATTCACAGGTATTGCACATTAGAACTTCAACATATTATCTTGGGGAACACAATTAAATACAATAACAGGTATGTTCAGCTTGAGTTCACGATGCCAAAATATCCTACAGAGCTGTGACAATTTAAGATATCACCAGCTATTGAGAAGAGTTCTATTGATTGCTCCGTATCCTCAAGAACACTTGGTATTGCCAGATTTTTTTTTTCTTTTTCTTTTTCTTTTAAGACAGTCTGGCAGATTTATAGAGGAATTCTATTATGATTTTAATGTGTAGTTCTCTAATGACTAATGATGAGCATGTTTTCAGGTAATTATTTGCCATTTGCGCATCTTCTTTTGTGAAGTGTCTGCTCATGTCTTTTGTCCATTTATTTTAATGGATTTGTCTGCCTCTTATAAATATTGGTAGGAGCTCTTTATGCAACCTGGACACAAGCCATTTGCCATATATTTGAACTGCAAATATTTCCTTTCACTCTGTAATTCCATTTCATTCATACTGAGCAACAGTTCTTAATTTCATTCTTTTGATATACCAGCTTTAACCTAAATGTTGCCTAATTTATATTCTTTTTCTTTAGATTTTTGTGTCCTATTTAAGATATCTATGCCTGACACATAGTCATGAGGATTACTTCTTATGTCATCTTACAGGAGCTTTATATTTCTATCTTTTAAGTCTAGAATTCACCTGGAATTGACTTTTACACATGGTATGAGATACCATATGGATAACCAATTGTCAGTCTTACTTTTATGATTTTCTCATTGATTCCAGTTTAAAATATCCTTTCTCATTAAGCAATTCGATTGATATCTCCTTACAATTACTTCAATCCCTCATTTACTCAAGCATTATTTTTCTTGACACTTACTTGTGACAGACACAATTTAAGGCATTGGAAATTGAGAGTAAGAAAATAAACCAAATGATGACTTTGTTCCCTGCCTTTATCGAGTAAGCAGTCTATTGGGACAAATATCCAATAACAAATCAATAAGTAAATGCAGCATGTCACATTGTGATAAGTATCCAAAAGAAAAAGAAAACAGAAAAGGGGGATAGGAAGTATTAGGGTTGAACATACATCCTAGGATTGGAAAAGCAAAGTTGGCTTTTACTGAGATGGGGAAGTCTGTGAGAAGAACAGTTTTAAGAAAGTCAAACTGAAAAACAAAAACAAAAACACAGAACATGATTTCAAATATAAAACCAGATGATCTATTTACAAGGTCCATTCATTAAGGAAAAAATGCAATTTTTCTATGGAATACTAGTAAAATAGGACCATGCTTGATTATTCTTGAGTCAAAACTACTTTCTCATTCACAGTAAATTTTTAGAAATATTTCTTAGCCCCTTCTCATATTAAGCAAATGTGCTAACTTGAAAAAAATATATAAAATAATGAGTAATACATCATCACTGAGATCCTGCTTAAATATAAACTTTGTATTTCACAATAGCCTTTGCAAGAGAACTTTTCACGTTCATAGGTCAAATAATAGCCTGTATGCTATTCTGTCTCTATTATGGAATTTGAAGCCAGTGAAGCACATTAAGATGATAAGACATCTTTGATTCCTCCAGTTTTAAATAAAAATAGCAACTAACATTTGCATAACTAACATTATGATTTACAAAGTGCTGCCACATACCTTAAGCTCACTTGATTTTACATTTTGGATTCAAAAAACACATTTTAAATAGCAATTGTTATCTCTAAGAAAATTTAAGCATTGCAGAACATATAAAATGTAACCACTTGTATTTTCCATTCTGTATTTAGCTAAAAACTGCCCAATGCTTTGCAGAAGCTATGAGCAGATTTTTTGCTTTTGAGGGCTCCACACATACCTTAAGTCCAAGCAGTAATCTCTTGCCTTCAAGCCATCTTCCTCTGTAATTGTGAAAACTCTTTTTTGTGAAACGCCAGCCCTTGGCTGTGATATAACATAAATTTTTAAAACAGTCTTTCTCAGGCTCTTCCATCATGCTTAAACTTTTTGGGCTTAAAATCTCAGTATCTACACAGGGTGAGCAAGTGGAGTGCATTATGCTCATCTTGAGTTACACATCTTATTTTGGAGTATTTTTCTACTACTCATTCATTTCTTTCCCCATGTGTATAGAAACTCACAACCTTGCCCTGCCTTCCAAAAAAAAGATTTATGATTTTAATATACTACTACTATCTTCCAACACCCCACTCCCAACACCTCAATTGGTACTTTTAGCACTATTACCTAATTCCTATTCTCTGCTTCACAAGAGATTAAAAAATGTACAAAATAAAATTCATGCTAAGGTATAATGGTTTCAGAGTATCCTCACAGATATCAAATTGAAATTGTCCTCAACACAAAAGAAGAATTTTAATGGTGAAGCCAATTATTTAAGAAAATGCATTTGACAATCTTACACATGTACACTGTTTTTGAGGAGTGGTAATATTGGAAAATTTTTCTGTGAATCAGAAGAAGCAAAAAGGGACTGACACATAAAATGTATTAAATGCCAGGTTTTGTGCTATATATTATTAAAGCATATAATCCCTACGAGTTTGTCAGGTAGAGATTATTAAATCCATTTAACAAATCAGGAAAGTGAGGCTCACTTAGTTAAGTAAAGTGTCCACACTCAAAGTAACACAACTAATGAATGGCAGAGAGCTATCATGCAAAAACAGTCTTTCAGACTGCGAGGCTAATGTTCTTTCTTTCACAACAAGAGCATTTATATATGGAACGTGCTTTTCATTTCCATTTAACATAAAAGTGATAGTGTTACTGCTCATAGAAACATGCACATATTTAAGGGTTAGATTGCCTAATCTATTGAATATGTAGAATAACAGGGAAAACTGATGCTATTAATCCTAAATATGTCAACATAAATATCATATTTCAGAAATAGGAATACAAAATTTGCTTTCTAAGATTTCTTTCTTTGAATTTGTATGGCATAATAAAGTGTACACAGTGTAGTAGTAAACATGGCATTTACCGGGCATCTCCTGTGCACAAGGCACCATACTATGCTTTGGTAATAAAGAGGTCAGTGAGATGTATTGGATCCCCAACTATAAGGGCATTCTGACTATTTTTCACGGAGCTGTAGTCAGGGTGCCCTGTGCGAACTTTAGAAAAGTACAAAATGAGTGGAAAATTAGATAGAGTAGTGAATGTTTATTTAGAATGAGGAAAAACAACAGAACAAATTGAAAATTTTTAAAAGCAGCCAAACACCACAAATACCACAACACCCAGAGTTATAATACAACTTGCAGATAGAGATCTAATATAATTTAATTACATTTTACTGGCTGCATTCTTGACTCTTGTTGAACAATGATTTTTCAATGTTTGTTTACTGAGAAAAAAATTCAGTCTTTTCTCTAACAGTTTTAACTAAATTTTGTTTTTTATTATTTTCCTTTAGAAAAATACATTTCAGCTTCCCATCTTGTAATTGGGTAATGTCATATAAAACCTTGTATTAGTTAGGGTTCTCCAGTATTTGGAATGATATATATTAATATTAAATATATAGGTTAGTATTAAGAGATCAATTATAGGAATTGGCCCGCGTGAATGTGAAGATTTGGAAGTTCACATTCCATAGGGCAGGCTGCAAGTTGGAAATTCAATGAAGTTGATATTGAACTCCCCAGGAGAAGCTGCAAGTTGGGAACTCTTTGAGGTTTTGGTGAATTCCCAGAAGAAGCTGGTTAGCTGAAGTAAAGATAGAAGTTCTTCCTTCTGACTGTGGAAATCATCAGTTCTCCCTATAAGGCCTTCAACTGATTGAATTATGAGGCTTCTCTCATTGCTGAAGGAAATCTCCTTTATTGATTGTCCATGTAATCAGCCATGGATGCAATCAACTGATATTTTAAATCCATGAGATACCTCACAGTAACATACAGGACAGGGCTGGCTTGACTAATCAACTGGACTCCATAACCTAGACAAGTTGACTCATGAAATTAACCATCACAAACCTCTAATAAGTTTCCTCCATAAATGAGCCACAAAATATCAGCACATTTGAACTTTTCTTATGCAATAACTAATCTTAAGTACTCTTAAAACTGATGATTCTATAACTAGTTTGACATTGATACCTCATTAAAGGAAAATATTTTGTTTTATTCTATTTTACTGATATTAGTATTTTGTATCAAATTAGCAAGAAATTTAAATACTTTTCTAATGTCTTATAAGTCATTGTCATTCATTGAATTATCAAACAATCTAACAAATTATTTTTTTATTTCTACTAATATCATCTTTAAATAAATTGTTGCATTGATATGATCTGATATTTTATGAGGATTAGCTTTAATATCCAACCAACTTTCTTGATTTTACCATTCATTTTTATAAATTCTATTTCATGTTACTTTAATTTTTATTAAAAAATTAATATTTTAATTTTAATAGAATATTAATAAAAATTAATATTTATGTTCTCATTTACTTAATAAATAAATATAAAGTTCACAAAAGAATAAATTTTATAATGTATCAATTCTGGAGTCTAATTTTCCACTTGTTTAATTGAAATGTCTCCAAATGTCTTTCCAAATTTCAATTAAAATAGCACAGATTGTTCCTTATCAATATTTTGAATAAACTTTTTGTATCTTTTTTATATTGGAGATTATCTTCAGAATCTTTGATATTATATTTTAAAGCTTAAAAAAGTTGGTGTTTCTATGTTGCAAGAATTGAACAGCACATTTTGTGAATCTGGTTTAGGGGAAGTTATGTTGGGATGAATTAACTTTAGGTTTAGTAGGATATGTTAAAGAGGTTGACAATCGTTTCAATGTATGATATAGGAATGGCTTCCAAGAATATTCCTATTGCCTTTTGTGACAATTCACTCATCCTCATGGCAGGAAACTGGAGGAACAGAAATTGGATTGCAATACGAACATGTCCTGCAGCTACTCCAGCTTCACCAAACACAAGGGAATTTTCACTGGAGAGAAAGTTAGAGTGAGTATTGTCTGAAGATCCAGGGAAGAAGGGCTCCTGTCCTGAGCCTCACACATTAGTGGCTCTTCATATTGCAAATACTCACATGAAACATTTATTAAAGAGATCATGGATGGCACTCACTCAAGATTTGGCATCCTAAGCCCATATAGCACAGCCCATAACTTTAAACATCCACTCTAATGAGGAACTCCATGAGGCTCCAGGGAAATACTTCTCACATCTCTGCCTTGAATCCTTCAAACAAAGGTGATTGACTCTGAATCCCATGAAGGTTTGTGTAAGTCAGATGCTGCATCTGTGTTCAGGGAGGTTTTGAGTAGAGAAAGCACTTAGGTAAGAGAAAAACAAATTAATCAAATTGTCAAATCTTCCTTTCAGATAGCAAGAATGCAAAAGATTCTTGCATAATGAGGCCTCATACCCCAACAGTGTTCTAGCATCCATTTACATTCTTCACTTTGTGTCTAATTTGTGGTTCCAGAGGTGCTCATGGAGGCTAAAGATGAATTTACAATATTAAATAATACATATTAATCTTAAATTTTTATACATGTAGATCTATAGGTAGTTATGTGTAAAGTGCAATATCCATTTTTTAAATTGGGAGTGAGATGGACAGTCAACCTTAGAATTGCAAATCAGTCTATATTTTAAACTACAATCCTATTTAATTAAATATTCAAGCATATTAAACGTTTTCAACTTTATCACAATAATTTTGATTTAAATTTTTGAAATATATAATTTTGTCTTCTGATTTAATAAATAATTTGGAATATTGAAAAGGAAATTAATTTTAAGCATATACAAAATGATTTTTAGATTTAATTTTTATTTTGATATATTCAACTTAGTGTGTTTAGAATACAATCAGTTTTAATATTTTAGATCATTATTGGCAATATAACATGAATTATGTTAAAACCTTGATTTTAACAACCTAATTAGTGATTTTGCTAAGATTAATTCAAGTAAAATAAATGTGATGTAATAATTATAATAATTATCTATGTCTTATTTAATTATTCATTCAAATATCACTGGGTGTATAGGACACAGATCATGCAGGATAATAGCGATATTTATAATTTATAATTATATTTGGTCATCTTTTATATTTTGCAATTTTTCAATCATATAAAACCCATAGCTGTACATATATTTTCAATTACTTTTTTATGAAGTTATAGCTTGAGTTATAACTATTAAAATAGTTAGATCTATGATTTATCACTTTTAATATAGTATATCTATGATATGTGGACTTCCATTTATAGTCTTCCCCTTTGAATCCTGGAAACTTTGGGGTAGATTAATTGGTGGTACTAACTTCAATTAAAATGTCTTGCTTTTTCAAATTTTAAAGTCCTCTTGAAGGACTTGGAAAGGTTCCATGCAGGAGAGGAGCACTGAAGATTTACCTTCATATATTTTATGGCAACACTGCTACCTGCCCTGGTCCCACAGGCAGGGTTGGGTACAGTCATTCCCATGGGGTGATTACTTGGTGCCTAACTGGCTTTCTATGCCATGATCATTAAACTACTGCCATAATTACTGTATAGTTTGGACACCACCCAGATGTCCAGTGCAAGTTTTAGTTCTACTAGTCTCAATCAATATTTCCTTAATAAACCTCCCTAGGTCTCCCTTTCCAGATCTCCATGATGAAAGGGTTAAACTAATCCACTCTGGGCAACTGGCCTCAAACTAGGTGAGGTGGTTTGAAACTATATGTACTCTAGAAAATCACATTCTTAAAGCTAATCCATTCCTGTGGATGTAAACCTATCATAAGTAGGGCTTTTTGATAAGGTTACTTCAGTTAAGGGGTGGTCCAGGGTGGGTTTTAATCCTCTTACTGGAGTCCTCTATAAAGGGGATGAATGAAGAGAAGAGGAGAGGAAGAGGAAGAGGAAGAGGAAGAGGAAGCCATGAAAGCAAGAAGCTGAAAGCAACAAAACCTGGAAGAGAAGGGAGAGACCAGCCAATGCCGTCATGTGCCTTGCCAGCAGTCAGTCTTTGGGAAGAAAGCATCACCTTGATGATGCTTTGATTTAGACATTTTTCTCAGCCTCAAAACTGTAAGCTTGTTAGCTAATAAATTCCCATTGCTAAGCCAACATACTTCATGGTGTAGTCCTTTCAGCATCCTAGGAAACTAAAACACTAGGATTCTTTTGAAAAATTCAGTAATTGATTTTATAAAAATAGAAATTTATTATTCATTATTTTAATAGCCCAAAGTGAGTGTTCCAGGTTGGCAGACAGATCTGCTCTACCTACTCATTGAAGGAACTAAGTACCTTCCTCTATGTATATTTTCAATCCTAAGCATTGTTGTGATTGGCACAAAGTTGTATTCTTTGGATTTCAACTGGTGGGAAGAAGAAAGAGAATATGAATAGGCACACCTTTAGTATTAGGGCTTTTGCTTCTAATCGCACTCCACTGGCAATAACACACATACAGCCATATCTAAACTCAAGCAAGGCTAGGAAATGTAGTATGTGTGGTAAGACATGTGCTTGGCCATAATTCCATTACTATGGTTGAAGAGAGATTGGACTTTGGTTAAAAGCTATCAATATCTGCAATAATCTCTAAGTTGTATTCAAATTGTGAAATTATTATTTTATGCCTCTAAATTATTAACTATTATTTCTTGCTTTTGCCAGTAACACATCTAAAATTTTGATAACATTAGTACTTGGTAGAGTCTCATCTTCTATTGAATCTTCATGGCCATGCATGTAATATCCCAAGAAATCATATAAAGCATTTGTGCCAGTCCAAATCTTCCTAAATATTATAAACCTGAAATGCCATTGTTAAATAGTGCCTGTCCCCCAAGCCTTCCCCTCCCCAGGTTTGGGTTGGAAGAATGAGAGTTTGCATGAGTTGTGTGCTTAATTAGGAGATGTAGGTAAAGGTTGTTTTTTGTTTTTTTCTTTTTAAACTTACTTCACAATTGTTTCTGTAGACAGCTGTTATTGTTTTTTTAGCACCATATTATACTATTTGCCAGTCAGGCATGTTAACAATTTAAACTTATTTTCTACTCTTTTCTACTGTGATAATTTGTGCAATACAATGAGGATCACATTTCCATCTACAGCAGTCAACTAAAATATTGTCAAGACTGCATTTATGAGAGCTTCTACTCTCTTTTCTAAAGCATGAAAAGATCAAGAAGAATGAGAACTATAAGCTGAAAGGCTTTCTAAGGATTGCACATTTAAAGACTAATGGACTCAAGTACACAAAATCATTCCTTTGGAAAAATTCACATTCAGGATAGTGACTTGATTTTTTAAAATAATTTCAACTCAAGTTGAGGAAAATTTGAACTTCTTTTAACTAATATAATTTGTTTACCATTATCGATATTATTTTGATTTAATCATAATACCATTTTCAGAAAATAGTGAAAAAATAAAAACTATACTATATTGACAAAATTCTACTTTAAATTCTAAGATGCATGGAGTTCTTAGAACCCACATAGAAAATAACACCAGTATGTTCACCTTACCTTTTCTAGATGTTTTTGGTTGCCATTGTAATTGTTATTTTTGTTGTTGTAGTTGTTGTTTTATTCTAATTTGGAACTATAATTTTTCTAGGACCTCTTTTTTTGTTTTAAATGTATTCAGAAAGGCAGGGAAATTCTTAAACATATCGCCAAAGGTCAAGAGGAGATTTCACAATTTGAGCATACTACTTTAAGTAGATGTCTAAAGCTGTGAACAGGCAAGTGCAAGCTGTTTAAACTCTAATACAGGGAAGCTGATGTGGTTCAAGCGATTAGGTGCCTCCCTCCCACATGGGAGGTCCAGGGTTCCCTTCCAGTGCCTTCAGAAAGAGGATGAGCACACAAGAAACAGACACAGCAAGCACAAACAATGGGGGGTGGGGTGGGGAAAGAGGGGGCGGGGAGGGGGAAGAAATAAATAAATAAAAAATAAATCTTAAAAAACAAAAACTCTAATACAGTAGTTCTCAAACTGTGGTCTCTGGACTAGCAGTATCAGTATTACCTGAGAACCTGTTAGAAATGCAAGTTCTCCAGCCCTGCCCCAAATCTACCAAAACATAAACTCTGGACTGAGAATTTAGCAATCAGGGTTTTAACCAGTACTGGCCCTCCCTCCACACACAGGTGATTCTGTTGCACACTAAAGTTTGAAAAACATTTTCCTAATGGATTCCACAGTTGAAGTCATTTTAAACTCTGGGTAGAGGCTATGCATATATTTAGTTCAAAACTCTCCTTTCACACTCAAATATACCAAATAAGGATTTGTTTTTCTTAACCTTTTTCTAGTTGAATACAAATTAGGTCATCATTTAAAACAAGACAGAAATAATTTAGCAAAAAAACACTAATTTTAGGACTTCCTAATAAAACTGGCCTTAAACTACTTTATATTAAGCAGCGAAGAAACATTTCTAAACCATCACTGCACATCTTTAGGTAAATATCTCACAAGAAAAGCAAAGAATAATCGAAAACTAATTTTTATGGTAACTATTTCTCCATCACAAAAGACTATACAAATGGCTTTCAAACTTTAAACATCATCAGCAGATTTAACAAAGTTTTAAGATGATTTATAATAGAATAAGATGAAATATACCCTTTGCTAATTTTACTTCGATAAAGTAGGTTCTTTAATGTTTAACAATCTGCCTCATTTTTCCATCCTGATACAGAATATTTTTTCAACAAACTCCAGGTCTCTAGAGTATGTTCACAGTTGCCAACAGAGTTGATTTGTAAGGACTTATAAGAATGTTATTTCAAAATGTACATGTAAAAGAGTATAATGAATACGAATATTCTCGCTTTCCTGATTTTGTGATAATAAGGGTAGGCTAAACATTTGCTATATTAGAAACCATGCATGTGTCCCCAGACCTAGTTTTTCTCCCTAGGTCTGGTTTTTAGAATGCTGGTGATAAACAGTCTGATTTATTATATGACCATGCTGTATGGGAAATGACTGTAACTCTAGGTATCTTTGGTCAACCTTAAGCGATATAGCAGGGGGGCTGATGTGGCTCAAATGGTTGAGCGTCTGTCTCCCATATGGAGGGACCTGGTTTCAGTCCCCGGGATCTTATGGCAAAAATAAAAAAAAGAAAAATATAGAAGGCATGCAGCCTGCCTGGGCCTGTGCACAGGTGCGACGTCAGGCCCCGCACGCAGGTACACCACCAGACCCCGCTGAACCATGCAGCAAGATGATGACATAACAGGAGAGTGACACAAGGGAGAGCCAAGATGAGAAGCACTGAAACACCAGGAACTAAGGTGGCACAGGTGGTAGGACGCCTCTCTCCCACATCGAAGGTTCTGAGGATCGAATCCCAGTGAAAACAGGAAGAGAAAGATGAGAAGAGAGGGCAGGAAACAGACGCAGAGAATTGCCCAGCAAATGGACACACAAACAGCAAAAACAGGGGGCGGGGTAAAAATGGATAAAAGTAAATTTAAAAAAAGTAATAGGGTGGCTTGGGGGAAAATACAGCAAATGTAAGGTATGGACTATAGTTAGTACTGTAGCAATATTTTGATGATATTCTTTCATAATTTCTAACAAATGTTTCACAACGATGCAAGGTATTGGTGGTGGGGTGATGTATGGGAGCCCTGTATGATGTTATGCATGTTTGTTTTGTAAATTCACAACTTTCACTATACACTTATTGTTTATGTATGTCCATGTATGAATGATATACTTCAATAAAATTTTTTAAAAAGAGTATAATTAAACAGAAATATCATAATTAGGCACTTACTCAACAGCTGTTGCCATTCAGTATGTTTGAGGGATGAAGGATTCATCCTTATTTTACAAAACTTCTGAATTGCAGTTTCATACCCCCAGACCATAAGCTATGTTTTTCCCTGTAGAAGAGGATATATATACCCATTTCACTGAAGTAACAACAACAAAAAAGAGAGTGTGTGTGTGAGAGAGAGAATTTGGGGAAATATTTAATAGAATTTAGAAAGAAAACTGGTAGAGTTCATATTAAAGCAGAAAAAAAATCCAGCTATAGCAATAGAAACATTGTTGATGACACTGCGCTGTCCTTGGAACAAGTTCAGGTGTAGAGACTGAGAATTCTAAGCGAATTGACTATTTTTTGCTAGTCACTCAGGTTAAAGTAGGACCAAGGTCTAATTTGAAAACATAGCAGAATAATACACAGAGGCAGACCTGGAGCAAAGCCAGGGAAGAAACATTTATCTTAGTTATTTATGGATCAAGATTTCAACAATGTTGCATTCATTTATTTAACAAATATTTACCGAATGTCTGCAATGTGCCAGTCACTATTCTTAGTGAAAAGTTTCTTCATTAATTGATCAGAAGGACCACCCTTTAGTTAGTGTCTGCTGTTTGAAGTTTGGCTTCAATCATCTATACTTGCTTTATTTTTAAAAATAAGTTCTGTGTTAAAGAACACTTACAACTATTTTAAGAAGGGAGACATAAAATTCTTCCTATAGTCTGCCTGAAATGTTCGCTCCAGGTAAGCAACAACTTTTAGAAGCAGATGCCTAAACATATATTTATTGCTGTCTTAGTTGTCAATTTCTTAAAATAATTACTCTAAAGTGATTTTTTTTTACCAACCTCCCCTGTTTTGTTTTGTCTTCTTTTCTGACCAGATAGGAAAACTAATAGTGCCATATTAAAATGCAAAAATAACAAAGTTTCTATGGGAGAGACTGGACCCAATGATACTTTAAACCCTTGATGAGGAAAAATGGAGAAAAGGCTAAGCTTGATGGAATCCCATCTGGGGGCAGGGAAGAATGGTTATTGATCTCTGACATGTGATATTATTTAAAAATAAATTAAGAATCCAGCCTTTGCTAAGTCACTGTCTATTTTAGGATTGTCTTCAGAATTATTGGGCCAAGCCATATACTTAAACTTAGTGATGGGTTTTCATTGTGAATTATCAAAAAAGGATAATCAAGAGACAAGAAGAGAGGCTGTGAGGAGGCACTCCTTGAACTTGGATGAAGAAAAAACATTCTATTTTCCCTCTTACAGGAAATTGGGGAATATTTAATGTTCAGGTTGGAGACCTGTGGTAGAGAGATAATCAGTATCTCACCTCCTGAAGCCAGAATCAAACAATTTCATTACAGATGGAAAATTCTTTTTTCTTAGAATGACCAAAATAACAGGAACAGAGGTGGGGAGCATTATATGAAAGCAGAGTAACACAGGGATTCCAAGAAATGGCTAGGGGTAACTTAAAGGAAATACTAAATTTTGAAAATAGGTTGCCTTTTACAAGAAAAATGTCTTAAAAATAATTATGAACTTGAAAATTATTCTGTTCTAAATATCCTAGAAGAAATGCAAAACCTAAGGAGTATACCTCTCAGGAATCTAATAATAATCTTTGTCTGTGTCAAGAGCAAAGGCTTTGATATTTCACAACCAATTTACCTAGTATATAACTTCAAAATGGCATGTTTCCTTAAGCGTTTGATGTCTATTTGCTTTCAGACTATTCGAGGAAATTGGAGGGGCTGTGTTGGGACTAATAATGGAGACCAATAGTGAATAATATCTTTTTACATGTCTGTTGTCCATTAGGATAAATAAGCATACAGTTTTCAGTCAAACAATGTGTAATTGTTCTTACTGCTTTATGTGAATACGTACAAGTATTATAATAAAGACAACAAAGAATGAAATATTTTAACTCATATTAATTGTTTATATATATAATTTTATTGTTATTAACACATGACTCCAATTAAATTATATGATAGCTATGACAAGTCGGGTTTGTTTTTCTCAAGTGTAAAATATACATAACATTATTTTTGCCTACCTTACATATCTGAAAGGGTTCCACCAGGATCAAATGTGAAAATATATATGAAAATTCTATACATATTACCAATCATATCTAAAGCAGCCCATAAATCTATAAATCACAACTTCTAAAAATGAAAGGCAAGAAAAAGCCAAAAATTTTTTGCTATAGTTGCACCAAATTTCAGTTTAACCTCCAATTTAATTCACAGGTAATTAGCTTAACACTGGCAAGACTAATTTACTGATTCAATATTTAATATACATTTATAATTCAATTCTTAATTTCCTTTAAAACACTAGAGTAATAAAAATGTATGCTTTTGCTCCTGAGACCAACCACAACTTTTAAAAAAATCTTTATTGTTAACTAGGGCATAAATATAGGAGAGCGTATATAATATATAAATATTTTTAAAATATAAAATAATGTTTTCAAAATATACTCTCAAATGATCACTATCCAGATTGAGTAATAGAATATGCACACACCCCAAGATGCCTCTGTGTGTCTCTCTCCAGTCACACCCCCCTTGTCTCCAATGTGACAATTATACTGATTTTTGTGAACATTAATCAGATGAACAAGGGTTCATCTTTAAATTTTACCAACTATGTATGATAAACAGAATACTCTTATACCATTTGATTCTGCTTGCTTTTGAATTTTCTATAAATGAAAATATAGAATATATGTCATTTTGTGGCTTACTTCTTTGGATCAATACTGTCTGTCAGATTCATCCACGTTATTGTGCGAATTTGTAGTTCATTTCTTTCATTGCCTAATTGTATTTCATTGTGTGAATATTCAACAATTTATCTATTCCACCTTGATAGACATTTGAGTTTTTTCCATTTTTTAACTATTATGAAAATGTTGTTTCATCCATTCTTGTATGTGTATTCTCAATACTTTCTAAGTTACCTTGATTTGGATTTGCTGATTTGTAAGGTATGCACATCTTCAACTTCATTAGATTTGCCAAACTCTTTTGCTATAAAAATGCATAATAATTCTTGTTACTCTAAATCCTCAACAAAATGAGGTAATGTTTGACATTTGGGGGCCAATCTGGTGAGTATGTATTGGTATATTATTATGGTTTACATATGCTGTTCTTTGATAAAGAGATGAGCACATTTTCAAAGGTTTATTTGCCATGTGGATTTCTTCTTTTCATATATTTTCTCCATTTTTTCTTTTGGATTATCTATCTTTCCTCCTTTTTTGTATTGATCTGTAAGCATTCTTTTTAAAATTTTTTATTAAAATTTTTAAATTTTTATAAGCATTCTTTATATATTCTGGAAAGCCAATACTTTGTTGACCAGTGCTAACAGCTTCTTCCACTTTGTGAACTGTCATTTTACTCTCCTTGTATCTTTTATAAACAGAATACTTTAGTGTTAATATAGTTGAATTTGTCAGTTATTTTTCCCCCTTTACAGTTACTGATTCTTGTGCCTGGTTTAGGAAACCCTTTCCTACTCAAAGGTATTAAAGATACGCACCTATCTTATATTATTCTCTCATATTTTATACTTATCAAGACCATTCGGGTCTTGAAAAGATGTAGAATTGTTTTTTGTACAATATTTTTAATTTACTTCCAATTAATTTTTAAAATTACTTCCAGAATTATTTATTGAAAAGTCTTTTCTTTCCCAAGATCTCTGTGTTAACTCTCAAGTGGCCACATATGCATGGGAAAATGTCTGGGATCTTTATTTTATTTCATTATCTATATCTGTTCTGTATCTGTATCTATCTGTCTGTCTATCAAATTAATCATTTTGGTACTATCACACTGTCATAATTACTAAAGATTTAAAATTTTGATACCTGGTAAGGCAAGTCCACTCAATTTATTCTTCTTCAAGAGTTTCTTAGCTACTTTTGATGATGTGCAATTCTGTATAAAATTTCAGAATCAGCCTAACATTTTCCAAGTGCAAAGGAAAAATATATTGCAATATTGATTAGCAATACTTTGAATCATTACATAAATTGAGGGAAATTTTATAGCTTTACAATATTGAATATTCCAATCAATTAACCTGGTATATTAGCCTATTTATTTGGTTTTCTTTAATATCTCTACCAAAACTTTTTAGTCACAAATAATTATAGTTTCAGAAATAAAATCAAGACTGTGGGTTGTAATTAATACTTGGAATTCAATCAAATTCAGCACCTATTTTGTATTATACTTAATATTGTATATTGTATATTGCTATGGCAAGGATATGGTGTCAAGGAAAAGCTGTTTATTATAATGGTTTTGTTTAGGTATGTTTTTACTCTGCATCAATTTCACATATTATTTATTTCTTTTCAAAACCATTAGTTGAATTTGTTATTTGGTTTGCCTCTTATGTGCTCTGGAAAATATTTACCTCAATATATGGTCCTTTCTGCACATTCTTATCAAGAAAAAAATTTCAGCACACAAGGTGAGAATTTTTAAAAAATATCAACAACAAAAAGCCCACAAAACAAAACTTCAGCCAATATTATGCAAATTACTAAACCAAGCTAATGAAATGAAATCTAATATCAATATGGAAATGGCAAGTGAAAACTGGAACTGATTTTGTAAACAATCCCAAATGGAAACTGGATCTCTGTTTGGAGACAGTTTTCATTTCCAAAGCTATTTATTCCTTGTTCAAGTGAATAAACTAGGGAAATTCAATTTTCCCTCTAACTTTCATAACTCATCGAGCTATCTGTCTCACGGTCCTGGTCATTTTCAAAGCAGAATTCAAGAAGTGGTAAGCTAAAATAATATGTTTCTAACTACAAATAATTTAAATTGTTTGGTTTTGTACTTTGCTTGGGAATTATGAAAAAAGGCAGGATCGCTTATTTTCTACCTTTGATGTTCCTAACTCATCCAATCAATTACATGTTTCTATGTGCCTGTGTATTTCTTCCAGTGCTTTTCATTTGTTCTTTCATTTATTCTTTAATCCACTTATTCATTCATCCAAACATTCATTAATTCTTTCAACAAGCAAGCACTGGAGATAAGTTAGTTTGCAAGAGAAATGTGGCATCTGAGCTCAGAGAACTCACAATCACCTGAATGACGTTACACAATTTTCATATGTTGATGGAGAAAAACTAAATATTTTCTAAGAGCAGTTAAGTATTATCTCAAAAACATGTCACAACCTTTAAATGTGCTAACTAATTCATGGATAAATATTGACTTCTACTAACAAATTTGAGGATAAAAACTAACTTTTCTCAAAGCAAGCACAGTGAATAAAGAAGAAAGAACACAAGTAGAAAAGAAGATGAAAATATTAAAAGGTTTTATATATATCTATATTTGTATGCATACATGTACATACATGTACATGCGAGTGTATGTGTCTGTGTAAGAGAGACCAACTTGCACTACAAACTAATGTTTAATATCTTTAAAATATGTGACAGTGGTAGAGCATTTAGACATAATAAAAATACTTTTAGAATTGAAAAAAAGTTTACCATTAAATTGATTAGCTTCAGAGTATCAAAAATCAGACATTATTGACAACCCTAAAAAAAGAAATTAATCCACTTAATCCATTTATCAATCAATTGATTTAACAAATATTTATTGAGTACCTACTATAAGCCATATGCTCTTTTAGGTATTGAGGATATAGAAACAAAAAAATAAATAAATAAACCTTACTCCCTTGTTGCTTGTATTCAGACATCTAAAGCTAAAAATAATATTTGTTGAATAATTTCCATATGCCATGAACCATACTAGTTAATTCATGAATGCATTTTCATTTAATCTTCACAACACCACACTAACACTGGTATTATCAACATGTTAGAAATGAGGGAAGAAATATTGAAAGAGGTGTGGGTGTGCAAGTATGCGTGTGTGAGTGTGCGTGTGTGTATGTGACAGAGAGGAAGAGCGAGATGTTCTAGCTGAAAGTAAGATTTTGTTTTAATAGTTTAAAGGAACTTCAAAATTAAAAAAAAAAAAAAAGCCAAAAATTTATATTGTCTAAAACTAGGAATTTGAATTTACCTCTAAGGCAAATTGTCCCTTTGTCCTATGAAACCATATTTGACTTTACATATTGTGCAAATAGAAATAAATACTCATTGTTAGAAAAAAATCTAAAAACAGGGAAACACAAACATCCAACTGAGAAATCAACAGTTCTATTTCCTAAATGTAAATGGAATGTGTCCATTTATCTTTATTCTTTCTACCACACCTTTAGTACTACCACTAGGAGCTAAGATTTCTTAAGTATTTATTAAGTGCAAGGCATTTTTCTAATACCTCATTTAACTATGATACTTTCTCTACTTTATAATAGGCATTATAAAGATGAAGAAACTAAAGTTCAGGAAAGTTTCAATTTATCATTATTCACACCATTTGTAAGTAGGAGAGCTGAGAGCTGATGTAATTAAGCAGGATATAATATGAACAGTTTTCTTAAGAAAATATCCTTTTTTGCTATGCATATATTTTTTGCTAAGTGTATATATATATGTGTGTGTGTGTGTGTGTGTATGTATATAAAAACATCCATTTATCTGTATACTACTTTTTTAAGGAACTGCACATATGTATTCTTGTCCTAGATTTTGCACACAGGAAAATGGGCACAAATTTCTTAAAAACTTCAGCAAACATATGCTTCTGTGATTTTCTTTTCAGTCACAGAAGAAGAGACTGAAAGGACCTTGATTGGGCTTGCTATAAAAGCATAGGTTGGTCAGGATTGTTGATGATATTTAAACACATACAACTTCTGTGCCCTCTGTTGTGCTATGAGAGAAGTAAGGAGGTAGGAGGGGGCATGGCTCAGCTAAGGGCAGAAAGAAATTGTTCAACTTGGCCAGAGTGGAGCCAGCAGGAGCCTAGCAAAGGCAAGCTGAGTCCAGTGGAGCAGTGTTCTCCTGACAGTCAAAATCTGCAGGATGGGGAAGCAGATGTGGCTCGACCAGTTGGGCACCTGCCTACCACATGGGAGGTCCCAGGTTCGGGTTCTGGTGCCTCCTGGAGAAGGTGAGCAAACAATGAGCAGACAGATGATAGAACCATCTGGGGAAGGGGGTGATAAATTTTAAAAATAATAAATAAATAAATCTTTTTAAAAAATTCTGCAGCAGGAAGTACAGGAGAGAATGGAACAAAAGGAGGACCTTTTCTTGAGCAAATATGAAAAGCACCATGGGTAACATTCAAAATAGCTGAGGAATACTGGAGCTGTAGTGATTTTTTTTCCAGAAATGTTGATTTTTAGTCTGATACTTCTGGATTCACACATTTTGAGTTCAAAGTCTACTCCTCCATTTATTTTTTGCATATAATTGAGAAAATTAGAGTATTTACTTTTTTGTACTCCAGAGAAAACTGACTGAGATAAAGTTGGAATAGCAGCTGTGACATTTTGAGATGATTTTTGTGAATCCCAAAAAAGAAAAAGATTATGTTTGTAAACTAATCTGTTCATCTGGATGTGATACCCTTTGGTTATATTAGATTCAGCTGAAGGACCCTTGATTAAATTACCTGTTAAGATTAGGGCTTTGATTCAACCATGTCAGAAAGGTGTGACTTAGGTTGAGTCCCTGCCCCCTTGGTGGGCCAATATAAACCAACACTCACTCAAGAAGCCACACTGGAAGAGAGCTCTGTCATTTTTTATCCTGGGGCCCCAGGGAGAGATGAGCCAGTTGCCTGATAGTTTGCAGCTGATCTTGGAAAGAGAACAGAACACTTTAGACTGATAAAGAAAGCCCAGAAAGAAACGAGCCCTATGCCAGGAGAGAGAGGAAGCCCTGAGGGACAAGCCCTATGCCAGCCATCAACTGAGAGAGAGGAAGCCCAGAGGGGAAGGCTGAATCCTTGCAGAGATTAGCGACCATCTTCTTTAACACATGGCAACTGACTTTGGTGAGAAAGAAGCCTTGAGCTGGACTCTTCTTTAGGGACTTGTAACTGTAAGATTTTACCTCCTAAAAAATACCTTTTATAAAAGCCAACCAATTTCTGGTACTTTGCATCAGCACCCCTTTGGCAGACTAATACAGCACCCAATACAAATAAAGAACTGAAGAAAATTTGGCTATTATTTTCATCATGGTGGATTTTCATCCACCATCTGCAGCTCTGTGCTGCATAAAATTGTGGACAAAAGAAAAATATTCCTTCCCTTGCAATCTTCCATTTAACCAGGATTAAATGACTTTAGTAATAAAGTGCAAACTTAAAACTGGTCTCTTTGTTTTTCTTATGCCTTACAATTTTATTCAGCTTTCAGATTTAAGAAGATATGTGAGCCAGAGGATACTGGGGACATTAGTCTATATTCTGGAAGAAGTTTAGGATTCAGGAAATACATATTTGTTGTGAGCAGGAGTAGACTACTTTGCTCTTAAAATCACTTTAACACCAACATGTCTCATCCTCTAGGTACATATACAAAACTTTAAGGGAAATTCTGAGGGGGTTCATAAACATTGATTTCCATTTCCAAGAATAGGGCTACTTAAAAGAAAACTCATAAAATCACGTCTATGAGAACATCCCACTACAATATTAAAAACTTGACTAAACTCTTTGCCTTCCTGTAATACAACTCTTCTTCCTCATTAATGAACATTAAATGACAGAAGAAGGAGGAAAATGAGACCCATCTCTAAAATGGTCTAAGACTACTCTATTTTCCCTGTGGATGATAAAAGTGCATCAACTAATCTCTCACACTTGGCACTTTTATAGTTCAATATTTAAAAACTCAGGGTAGTGGAACTTAAGCTCATGGAACTTGATAGAAGAGGTGGGCCCAATATTGCAGGCTTATACTTGGAAAGGAAAAGACTAAAATGCCATTAAATAAAATTTAGTTTATTTTTTATCCTCTAAAACAAAGCACATTGATAAATGCATCAAAATATTCAAAGTAATTGTAATTACTCCAAATTTTATACTCCAAATTAATTTGTTTACAGTAAATATTGGTGAAAGTCCTTAAAGTGGATAAATAAATGCACAGGTTTTAGAAAAATGCCCCTTTTCCTTTAAATATTTGAAATCTATAACCGTTTAAGATATTTAAACAGACAAAAAATGAAGAAAGAATAAAGGAATGTCTCAGGACTTACATGGACATAGGGTGGTCCCAACTTCTGAGAAGCAAGAAGATTATACAAAGAGTGTGAAATAGAGTTTGAAACATGTGCAATCAGAAATGTGAGATGGCTAAAGAAAAGCTCTCATCAGGAAGCAGAAAAACTATATGGATGGAATCTGTGTGATGGAGAATAAACGTGATTAACCAATCTTCTGTCTGTAAATGACACAAATCATCCTTCACAAGCAAGTTTAAATTTAGAAAACTAGAGAATAAACCAAACTGAAAAACTTTGTTAAGACATTTTTTTAAAATACTGGTAAATACTCTTTAAGAACCTTGGTGACTGTCACAAAATCCTTCACTAAGATCCCTAGAAAAATTATATCAGGAATTAGAAAGATATGTGGCATAAACCGTCCTGGTCCAGCATGTCATTGGGGTCTGTGAATAGACAATAACTGAACTAATAGTCAATGTTGGTGCAATTTAGTGATTTCCCCATAATCCTGACACTGGATTATATTTAGACATGTCTCAGTTCAAAATCTGCCACTTTACAGATGCTCATTACGTAAATGTTTATAACAAGTGGGCACAAGACTATTCATACAAGTTCTTCTATAAGATGATGAAGTCATAGATCTGTCTCTTGAGGTAACTGGAAAACTATGACCTGATGAATTACTTGACAAAGCTATAATATTCCAGAGGAATTATGCCATTACCTTTATTGTTAGCATCAAGAACCCAAAAATACGCTTGCATGCTTGGACACAGGAGCATTTAGGCATCAAGCCTAGACAATCTTCCATAAGGGCTCAGACATCATGAATGAGCAGGGACTGTCTTCATAGCATTCTAGCTAATAGACATAACTTGAAAGCCACTTTTATTCGCCAATGAGAGCCCATTCTAAAATCCATTATACTAATTCGTAAGCCACTACTTTCACCAGTGAAAACCCATTTCTAATATTCATTTTGCTAATTTGTAAAGCCTTTGTGTTGATCAAAGATAATAACAGAATGGCTTTTAGTAGCCCCTCTAGAGTCACAGCTTCCTGATTAGAATGCCAGTGTGAATTCCTAGTTAAGCAAATGATTGTCTCTATAGTGTAGCATAAACCACTTATACTTAAATATCATAAGGTCTATGCTGATGTATTTCAAATTAAATTATAGACATTATAACAATGAAAATATTAAAAAATAACTAACAAGTTATATATGAATAACTGACAAGGGGAAAGAGGCTAGTGAATTTTTTTGAATGAAAATCCTGCCAAAATAATAACAATAATAATAATAATAACAATAATAATACAGGAAAGCTTAGAGTGAAGTGGGGGAAAGAGTGAATTGAACAAACTTCAAAGAAATTTAGAACACTTTATATGGGAGTATTCGGTCTAAAAAAGTCGTTTCTTTAGATGTGTCAAGGGAAAGATAGTAGCTAGAGAACACCATCTATGGTAGTATGGTCATTGAGAATTTAGCAAAGTTCATGTTAAGAGGTGAAGAAGAGCAAGAGAGCTCATTCATCTTCATTTATGATCTTTGATGCAGGTAGGTCAGAGGTTTTGGATCAAAAGTGCTTAGTATGCAAGATGTTCTAGAGTGTACTGACAAACCAAGATAGATCAATCACCAGGACTGATTGGTGTATACCCAAGAGTTTGAAAAAATCCAGAGGCCAGATTATTAATGTTTTACTCAGAATCTATTGGCCTATATTTATAAATAATCAATGGGATACTGCAAGGGTGAAATGTCAACTCAGCTCTTGTCCATAAACAGTTCATCATGTTGGTTGGAGGAATGAATATATTAAGAATTGATTGAAGGACAACTAAATAATTCAAGTACTTTACATAATTCAGGGTTGTGACACATGAAAATAGATGTGATGGAGAAAGAAAAGTCAATGAACAGTCAACTAGAAGAGTTACATATATTATATGGGGAAGATACCTAGAGTTAAAAATAATCACTCAAGCTATTTCTTCCCCTTGCTACTCCCACTGCTCACACACATCTGCACACACACACAAATGGTACAAATGTTACTTCCTACATGAAGACTTCCCTTTTGGTTACTCTTAGTGCATTATGCACACTTAGCTTATGGAGGTTTTAAAGAGCTCTGTTGTATTGTGGTTTATTACCATAAATGCCTGGATACTTTAGGAAGGAACCAGAATACTTTGGAAATAATTTGAAATTATGGTATGCTGGGGTGAGGGATTATCATCTGACCTATGAGCCCAACCAAGAAAGAAAATTATGAAAACTTGGCTAAATGGCCTTTTATTTATTGAGGAATGCACACAACTTTCTGTGGCCATAGATAATATCAGTTTTCATTTCTTGCATAAACAAACTTGGTAAGAACATTTGGCTGTCAGCATAGAGTAAAGCAAATGTATTCTGATGGTTTACATCAAGTGAGAATTAGAACACTGATAATAATGCTGTTTACCTGGTGTGGGTGAACATAAATATTCCAGCTCTGGATTATTTTTTGTGCCTCACTCTATGGGGTCTCTTTCTTGCTTTTAGAGACAGTCACAGCCTCAGAAGCCCCTACCATTTAACTTTCAAATTTTATATTTATTATGATAATTTATGAATTTCTATTTCCTCTTCTATATTATGCACACAGCAAATACTTCATATTTGTTTAATATTTATTTAATGTTTGTAAGTCAGTGGTATAGGTAAAATATCATGGCCATCTTCAGTGGTTCTCAAACGACACTTCTCTCACATAGATTAAACTTCTCTGCCTTCTTAAACTCAGCATTGTGGCAGCAGAAAATGAAACGCAAGCACACAGCATTTTCTAGCAGCATAGTGTGTGTAGTTCCCATGCTCTCTTTTCCCTGCCTCTTTGCTGACGTAGCATGTGTTAAGATACATCCTCCATCAGTGTGGGTTTCTAAGTGACTACCACATGCAGATGTCCCTCACTGACTTGCAAGGAATAATGAATACATAATGAACTGAAAAATAAACCTTTTCATTTTTAAGCTGCTGGCGCTTGTCATAGTTTGCTACCAACACAAAACTAGCGTAGTTCTACTGACTGGTAGAATTCCCCAAATCTTACTAGGCTGATATTGTGAAATTGGGTTCCTCTAAGTCCACAGAGCCCTCAAGCAAAGGGCCAGAGGTAACAGAGAAAGGACGGGGTGGGATTAAAGAGCTGATGCAGGACTCCGGCACCCTAGAAACTTCAGCCATAGCTACTACACTTCTATCTATTTTATATAGTTAGTTCTGCCGCTCTCAATCTTACTCTCCTGCCCTCCAGGAGGGGAGAAGGAACAAGAACTTGCATACCACTATTGCCAAGAATAGCTCTCTAAATCGTATTTTACTTGGAATACTAAATTGTAAAGCAATTGTAGTTTGACCCTACAATAATTTTATGTTTCATTTATTCATCACATGTAGTTGATAAGCACTGATTCCATGCAAAGATTGACCACAGACCTTTGTGGGAGAGGATAATAAGTGCAATTCTTGTTCTCTAGAACCTATAGCCTAGTTGTGAAGGTTTATGAAAATTCTTTGGGAAATTCTTTCAATACAGTGGGAGAAGCCTGTACACTCTCATTTAACATATTTATTCCCAAGGGGATGTATATGATTAAGTATAATGGCCATTTATTTAGAAATCTGTTCTGAAACATAATTTCATATTTGCCCATGGAAAATTAATACCATTTTCTGATCCCCCACTTAAAGATTTTTTAATGTAAGAATCCTTCCTGCTTACTCTTTTGATACATAGATGCCCTTAAATGGCTTAGGGAAAGACTTGTCTTTTTGAATCATCAATGAGGCAAAAGGAGTTACAATAGGATTTTGCATGGCAGTCTAACTTCTGTAACAAGTAGAGCAATTAGAAGAGTAGAAAAAATTCTCCTGTTTGTTAGACTGGGAACCTGCTTGCACCTGCATGCATTTGACTATAAGACCACAGTTAACCCTTCTGACTTTCATCCCTAGCCATCAACAGAATATAATCCCTTTCATCTCCTAATCTAGTAACTCTAATAGAGAAGAAAATATCATTAATGTAGGAAGCTCAGTTCTTACTGAATCCACCATCTTCATAGGACATATGTCCATAAATTCTATTTTAGAAGTTTAAACTTCTGATTTAGAAGTTTGTAGAAGATCAACCATAGATGATAGGAACCACCAATGTTTTCCTCATTTCTGAAAACTGGAAAAGCATTTTCCCTTCTTCAGTTCTCCAGTTCTATTGTTATTCCCAGGGGTTCTGCAAAAATTCCTAAAAGTAGTTCTATATCAACATCTGCCAGTTCTCTCAGAACTGTGGGATGTGATATGTCTAGCCTATAGGCTTGAAATAATTTAAAACAGTCAGGTACTTTTACTATACCACCAATTGGGTTTCGAGCCCCTTAACCATGTTTGTTACACCCCATCTAGTTTAAAGATCATTTGCTTGAGAAAGCAGAAGCAAAAACAAAATAGAAGATTAATGGCTCTGGATTTTTTCTTATCTTATTTTTCACCATCTGGTCTAAGCAGTTGGACTTAACTCTTCCTTGTTCTTTCTGACATGAAAAGGGGGTTTTGTGACTTGCATTGAAAAAGGAATTAAAAATTACTATGAACATACCAAATTGTGCTGAAAAGCACATATCACCTCTAGGGAAATGTAGAGAGAATATTACTAATTGTTGGATCAAATTTACAAAGAACAAAGAGACAGGGTTGAGGCAAGGAGACAAAATAGTCATCTGGAACAATTAAAAGATCAATGGTGACATACTTATAAAACAGGAAATTAATGTTCTAACCAAAGCATGTATTCTCCTTCAATTAATAATAACTCAGTGTGCTGCACTTGTACTACATAAAATAGTTTCATAACGACGGTTGCATTTAATTTGCAAAACCACAATGTAAGACAGACCAAGGAGATGGGTGGTTTGCAACAAAAATAATGCAATGACAACAAGAGCCTTTAAAAGACTTCAAAAACCATAAGGGCTGTTAAAATCCTCCTAAACCCATATCCATCTGCTCTCCCCAATGGGCATGCTTGAAAGGTTAGGAAAGCAGCAGTTTACATCTCCCTTGCCTTTTAATTCCTCTAGAAATCTAAGTGTTTGTGGACTTCCAAATTCACCTGGCTCTTTTTAATTTATTCTTGTTTTATGGCTACAGATACTACATTATTATTAATGCAGCAAGTTCTTCCACAGAGAGCTAGAGACACAATTCATTGTCCAAGCAGCATCTCTAAATATTAAATAAAACCAGCCTTAAAAATGACAGAAAACAAAACTAGTTTCAATAAACCAACTGAACATTAAGGCAGTATGTAGCAGATATTGCTAAGCAGCACTCCAGGGTATTAGACACTGGTTATTCCATATGTTCCCAGTGACAGTGTGAAACACACAACAAATTCTAATATCATAAATTTCCCTATAGAAGTTATATTTCATCATTCTTATATATGCATTAAAAATAGTCACAAGAGGGAAAGGGATGTAGCTCAAGTGGTTGAGCACCTGCTTCCCAGGCACAAGGTCCCTGGTACCTCCTAAAAACAAAATAAACAAATAATAAAAAAAAAAAAACCCAACTCTCAGTTGGTAGCAAATGTAGCTTAGTGATTGAGCACCTACTTCCCATGTACAAGGTCCAGGTTCAATCCCCTGTACCTCCAAAAAAGAAAAAGTCACAAGATTATGTGTAGAATGATTTATACTACATCAACTAAGAGATGTGGAATTGGTAACAGGTCATCTAGAGTAATATCTTCCTAAACTTTTCCTTAAGATTTGTGACAACAACTTGAGTAGGATATGGAAGAAGAGAAATGGCACTATCAGAAACAGAGATTGTTTAAGATTGCAAGGTTAGGAAACAGAAAATGTAATGACTTTTTGTGTAGAATGGAGGGAGCACCAGGACATTCATTTTCAAGTAACTTTGATTTACAGTCAACCAACACGGTTGAGAGGACTTTATTCCACAGCCACTCCGCTATGCACTTTCACAGCTATTGCCTATTTTAGTTCCAAAAATTGCACCGTCAAGGAGGAATTATTATTCCCAGATTAAGAATATGGAAATAAGGGATATTAAACAATTTGCCCAAGGTTCCATAACTGGTAAGTGTGAGAGAGCACATGATAAACACTGATTTCCTTTGCAAGATGAGGGACTAGAGTTGTTCTTAGCTGTGTAGTGAATGGAAAGAGTGGCAGAGAAAGTGTGTATGGTTATCACAGCCCATGCTGCATCACCAGTCCACCAGTATATAGTAAATATTTGCCATCCTATACCCTATCAACTTCCAGGTAAATGTGTCTATTTATTGGTATATTAACATATTGACCACAGTAGCATGGCATTTGTATAAACCATTCTGACTCAAGAGGGTAAAATTATTCCATGGCCATCTGTAGCAGTTTGATATTATTTATGAATTCCAAAAATAGATATTGGATTATGTTTGTGAACTGGTCTTTTCCTCTGGGCATATTAGACTATATTGGATTCAGAAATTTCACTTTTACTTAATTGGGTCACATAAGTAGGACGATGAGTACCTCTTATGGTATCTTGAGTTGGACTCTTTAGGGCCTTGTGACTTTAAGCTTCTACCCTAAATAAATACCCTTTATAAAAGCCAACAGATTTCTGGTATTTTGCATCAGCACCCCTTTGACTTACTAATACACCATCCCATAAACTTTCAGGGTTCCTTATCTATCTCACCACCTTAGCAACCACATTCTAGGATTACTCCCCATGAGAATAGTAAAGAAACTAAAATTTATTGAGAAGAGTCATATAAATGAATATGAGGAAAGTTTAAATTAGAATATATTTTAAAGAGCCATGGTATATACTTGCATTTAATGCTATCAAAGGGACATGAATTTAAAGGGACTATGACAGAGGAGAAAAAAAGAAAAGGAAAAAGGAACACTGGTTATACAGGATTTCATTAATGTCTACAGATATAGAGATCAATGTGTTAATCAATGGCATAACTGAGGTTCCTTACATCTCACTGATCATTACCAGGATATATAAGTGCCTGTGTAATTGAGAAATTCTGCTAAGCTTCATTGCAGAGAAAAAGAAAAATATTCTAGAAGTCATTCTGTTTAGCTCATGTATAGAAACTATTTCTACCTGGCAATAATGATAGCAATCTAAGAAAATTTTCTAACAACTAGATAACATAGAGAAATTGATAAAATAACATATCAGTTGATTGTTTTACTTTATTTTCTATATCACCTTCATATTTTCCTTAGGTTAATTGGACATTTAGCTAAGTCAAATATGTCATAGTACACACTTGAAAACCTAAGGAAACAGTGCTTGTAGTATTACCATACCTATCCTGAAAATTTTATCAATGGCAAAATATGAAACTTGATTTTTTTTAATTCCATAGAATAATCTGGTAGCTTAAGAGACAACATAAGGAAATAACTTAACTATACTCAAAATAAAACAAAACTATCCTAATAAAGTTATACATTTTTAGATGGCATATCTACATAAAGAATGACAATAGTGTGGTATCCAATTTGTTTAAATGTCAAAAACATTATCTCATTACTATAACAATGAGGAAACAAAAGTATAAATATTATCATATGATCTATGCTATCAGACAATCAGAAGTTTTTTACATAATTTCAGAGGTCCCCAAGGGACAAAAATAAATTCATTTTTGCAAAATTTTACAAAGTAAGGCTGGATTCTTGAAGCATGGCTGCCATTTATTTCTTTAATGTTTAGGATCAAAGAGAAAATCATCTTAGCGCTCTTCTATTTCACTAAAAAAAAACAAACCTTTATCTTAGTTAATAGTGAATAAACTAATGCAGAATCAATTTAATGACCTTTATTGAGATACTACTGCCTACAAGGCACTGTGTGAAGTGATCCAGAAACATGGATGAATAATTGCATTCCTGCCCTTCAGGATTTTCAAAATAATTGGGAAGACAAAAATATACAAATGTCAATAATATAAGGCAGAAAGTGATAAAAATTATATTACAAATTCAAAATTCTGAGGGATGATAGAGAAGGACTAGATGATAAAGAAAGGTTTAAAGGAGAAAGTGAGTATTCTAAGGATAAGATTTCAGCAGCCTGACATCATCGGCATAATGAAAAGGGTAGGAAACGAGCCCTATGGAGGAAACACTAAGTGATGCTAATTTTTCTTTTAATAATAATCAAACTATTGTACTATGATTGAGACAGCATATTATATATTTATGATGATAAAATCTATTTGTTTCCTGATAGCCAAACAGCAATAGAAAAGTAAATTTTCTTCATGTTTCTATGTAAAATATATCATCAGGTCAATAACAAGACAAATGAAACAATTCTCCACCATCTTCCAACATATCATTTGCCCTTGTGGACATATTTCAAAAGAAGTGGAAGAGATACACATAGAGAGAGAATTAAATTGTACCAATCATAAACCAGAAGAAGACATGGATAATAAAAGTCCAATAGCAATTTGATTATCCTTGTAGGAAATATATATATCAAAAAACCGTGCATATAGCTTTTTGTTCTGACAGTCAGTTCCCAAATTTATGTGATACAACAGTATTTTAAATTCTTTCCTGTAATAAAGTTTCACTATCTGAGTCAAACAATTAGATATGTGGGTTTTATTATCAAAGAGTGTAACCTATGCTTAGCTGCTCAACAAATAATTCTTAGTCCTGTTTGATAAGTAAGTAATATTTTTTAACAAAAAAATATTCTCAATTTTAATTGTATGTGCATATGTAATATATATATATTAGAATAGCAATAAGCCTCCAAAAAATGCTTATATCTTTTTATCAGGAAAAAAGGTAAATTTTTGAAGGATCTTAATAAATATGTACTTCCTTATGACTTCTCATATATGTGTCAAAGGCAGATAAACTGAATTTTTACTTATTGCTTAAAACTTATGATGTTCCCTCGTGATTAGTCAGATAGCATTGAAAGTGCAGAAAAAGTATAGGATTTTCATTTTGTTCATAGCCTTTTTTTCCAAAGGCACATTCAAGTTTTCACCTCTAATGTCAGGGCAATAATTTAGGTTTGTGTCATAAAATGTTTGAAAGATGTATAAAACCTTCATTTCATATAACTTGTTAGTACATAATTAATCAGAAAAATTTAAGTCCAGTGAATTATAAAATCAGACTTAAAACACATCAGTTTTTATATTAGGAAGTAAAGATCTTGGCATGTAAACCTCAAGCAGTGTAGGATATGAGCTTCATATTTTACATTGGTGAATGGTGCAGAATGATCACTCTGTTGAATTATATAGCTAGGAGAAGTCTTGATTTAGAAATGGTACTATACCAATAAGAAAATCACTTTGCACAGTTAGGCTTAATTTTTGCAGTCTGTCTAGAATAGGTATCCAACATATATTTTCTGGCTTTTTGTAAAGTCTAGGTTCCGTGGCTCTGAGATGTAACCAGAATAAATTCTGCCCTTGATCACTTGGAGTTTATGCCTGTGGAAATCAATTGTGAATTTAAGTAAAACATATTTAATCAAACAAATATTTATTAGGTATCTGCAGTCTACGAAACACTGAAACACTGTATAAGTCTCTGCAATGAAGTAAAACCTAATCATCTGAACACATTCTGGTTTTTGGCTGCTTCTCTTTGACTTGACTTCAGTTTTTTCTAACCTGTTGTGTTTACTGTTTTTTGTTGTTGTTTGTTTTGTTTTTTCACATTTAAGTCCTCTTCCAGAATCTCACTAACTTCAGGTGGATAGATGAAGAGGAAAAGTCTCACTTCACCACCCAAACCATATTTAAATCTAGCTCAAAGCGATTTTAATTTTGTTTATCATAATCATACAAAATTATCTAGCTGTGTTCACATGGACAACCAAGGATTTATAGAGGAAGAGACTTGAACTTTTGCTAATTATTTGATTCAACAGCTGAAGGAGTAACAAATAAAAAGCGAGGTTTAAAATTTAGGCATATCTTTCTCCCAGAATCAGAAAGGTTCTGCATTTAAAAAAACTCAGAATCGTGGTCTAAACATGACCTTCATATTTTGATGTTAAAACAAACAAACAAACACACAAAAACTTAGGCAGAACCTAATTTGAGAGGAAGCACAATTTTTAATAGGGGACAATAGGTGGACCTTATTAGAGAGTACCTAGAGTTAATTCATTACTTTTTATGGTCTTTGAGACTGGGCAATTTAGGATTTCTCCATGCCAGGTTTTATCTATTGAACATGATAAGCCTAGCCAAATTCACTCCAGGTGGGGTGATGAATGAGGAAATACCAATGTGGTCTTAGGATAAATGGTTCCATGCTTATTAATACTAACATTTCTTAAGAAAAAGAGATTTTAAAAGTCATGTGAGGAAGCCAATGACGCTCAGTGGTTGAGTGCCAGCTTCCTACATACAAGGTCCAGGGTACAATCCCCAGGCCCGGTTCCTCAAAAGAAAGAAAAAAAAAAAGTCATGCACCAAAGTAAACATGCACACACAATATGAAACAGCTATTAGAACAATAAAAATCTTGATGCAAAAAATTATAAGCCCCATTTATTTAAAAAGTAATAGTGTAATGTATACCATGCTTTAATAAAGTACTTTTAATCAACACAGTCACCATACAATTTTGCTAAATATGATAGACAGAAGATAATAAAACCACAACTGATTTATCATTTTAGGATAGGTTTCTATTGGATCTTAGCAGCCTTTTATATTTTGCATATAATATTAACTTAAAATGCAATGGTCATAAACAGCTTACAAAATTTTCAATAATTAGATTTTAGGACCTAATTCACAAATAAAGAATCCAGTCATATGGTTGAATATCTCTCTCTCCATGAAATTCACATGTAGTTAAATGAAGAGGATTTATGTGCAATTTATTATGGAAACATAAAGTGCAAAAACTACCATCATGACAGTTAGGGTAAATGAAAATTTGCACACAGATGTTAAGTGATGACACGGGAATTTAAGTTTTGTTTTATATATTGAACTATTTAGATACACAAAAATTCACATATTTTCATTCCTCCTCTGAACATTTTATGCATATAATTTTAGAACTATATTTAAAAAAAAACTCTAAGTTTCATCCATATCTGTAAGTTCTTGAAATTGACCAAAATGAAAATGTTACGGGGCATTGTGTAACAGTTGGACTGAAAGCCACTGAATTTTAAAAAAATCAATGCATTACAATTAAGTGTTAGATCTTTGGGAGCTACAAATGTATTAAAACTTTTTTCTGGTTTAGATTTTTAATAGTCATATTCTATGAATTTTATTATTTTAGAAAAATCATCATATTCTAAAATTATCATGTGACAGGTAACAGCACTTGCATTATAAAAGCCTGAAATCTCAAAGCAATTTTATTTCCCTACTAGGAAATCTAAGTTAGAGAGAAAAAAAGTATTTGCAAAATTTTCTAGAAATGAACCTAAAATGTTAACCTATTTGTTAATTCTGCTAATTAGACATTTTTAAATTGTTATGAATAACTATATTAAAATTGATTATTGTTGTACAACTGTAATTAGACTTTCTATATTCCTCATAGTCTCTAGAGACAAAAACCACTGTATTTCACATCTAATCTATGAGTTACTTTAGAGTGAGGTTTTAGTAAGAATGGTACGTGCTTTGTGAGAATTTAATTTTTAGCTGCATTTTTTCTAATATATATATAAGACTGATCACAACATAGGCTTTTGAGTTACTCTGTAAGCAGTTTTTGCTGGTTTGTTAAATTACCCTAGGGTGCTTTCTGAGTCCGTCCCTAAAATCCATGCAAGCACATACTTGCAAGCTCAAATACCTGACTTTCTGTTTCAGCTCTTGTTTCGGCACCCTCTAGATAGCAGGAGGATTGCTACATTCCAGATCCCAAGCAGGACCTTAGAGAGCATTGGGTGAGGACATCCTACTCTCACCTGCCTAAAAACCCTTCAGCTTGGCTGAAGCCTTTGGTGTCTCAAAAGGACCAACTCAAGACCCATCCAACTCAGACCCATTCAAGGCTGAAGGAGTGCCGTGTGGGAAGGAGGAACTTCCTTCTAATCCTTCATCTAATCTATAAAATGCCTCACAGGATTCACCATTTTAAGGATTTTTATTCATCCAAATTACACTGATTAAAGGCATGAGCTTAGGGGAGCTGACGTAGCTCAAATGGTTGAGCGCTTCCTTCTCATGTACTAGGTCCCAGGTTCAATCCCCGGTTATCACCTAAAAACAAATGAAAAAAACAATTCTCCCTGGGGAGTTGGTGCAGGTGCTCAGTGGTTGAGCACCTGCTTCCCATGTAAAAGGTCCTGTGTTCAATCCCTGGTACCTCCTGGCCAAAAAAAAAAAAAAAAAAAGTCGAACTTAGAGTTGAGACACTGCCCATACCAAATGCAAATTAAATTATAGGACTTGCTTTGGTTGAAAGTCTTTGTCAATATATCTGGCTACTGCAAATAATATGGTTTATACATACTGCACATACACTCACTAAGACAATTTTAAACAGATTCTTTATGAAAAGTAAATTTATCATTCAGAGCCTTTGAAAGTACATAGCTGCTACAACTGCAGAAATTATGAACTATGTATTTCATTTTTACATAAGAGAAAAATGCAAACGTATAGTGCTATTTATATCATCAGTAGGATTATTAATGACTACTCCAGCTCTACCTTAAGGTTCTAGTAGAAATTCTCAAGTCTAATTGATTTTGACAAACTTAAAAAAGGAATTCTAATTAAGGCTTTTCTAAAGATCTAATCCCTAATATTCAAAACCAGTCCTGCAGAATACCTATTGTTCACTCAAATGTGTTAATCTTTAGTGAACCTGCCTGTTAGTACATGGAATAATGTGTGATAAATTCCACTTCACATGCCCAAACTACTCTTCAGCCATGTAAGTAAAGGCAGTAATTCAAAATGTAATTACCAACAGAACAATAATGGATTACTTTGAGGAAGTCTATTCAATCATTTTTTGTTGTTGTTAGGCCAGTAGTTTATTGAGAAATGGGAGAAAAGAACAGGATTACACACCTAAACTGTATATGCGGGTTCCTCTAGGCAGAGAGAGCTATTCAGTCATTTTTAATACACATTTTCTCATTTTCTCCCTGTTTTTCTGTGACTTATGTAAAGTCATGTGTACAATTCCTCTGCAGTCTGTGATTGCTGCATACAATCACAAGAAAATGTAATCACAGAGTACACAGGGATAAAACTTACAACCACAAAGAGACAACCCCTTGTTTTTAGACAGTGGCACAGATGATCCTAGCTGCAAGTCATCACTGGACTAGCCTGATGAAGAAGAGCTTCTTTTCTTGATAAATGAAACTGGGTTATTCAGCCAGAGCTAGTTCCCAGTCATCCAGTTAGTGCTTACCTCCTAATATTACATCTCAGATGTGTCAGTCTTGGATTTTAATTTATTGGGGGTGAGGTGGAGAAGGTGAAGGAACACCTGTTTTATATTGTATTTATTTTAGCATCTAAGAGCAAATAAAACACTATTTAGATTTACACCACTTACTTTTACAAGAATGGTTTTCAGCATCTTATGTTAGTGTTCTGAAAAGCGGATACAGACTACGATGCTCCTATTTAAATACATTTTAAATGGCTTGCCTTTTACTGTAGAAGTTCAGGGCTCTATATAATGTCAAGCATTAGCTTTCAAGCACAGTCTCAATCCAGATGTACCTTTGCTCCTGCTATACTGGTTACTTGCTGTCCATTGAACCACTGTACACTTTCACAACATTGGTCCATGCTTTTCATTCATTCTGGGATGGTCTTGTACTTTCTTTAAAGTTCAACTCTTCAGTTATCTCCACATCATCAGCTATCCCTTAAAAATGCTTGCCACAATACCCTGACACTCTAGCGACAGTAATTACACAGCATTTTGTTTACATGACTAGTATAATCCTTTAGGAGTCTGATTTGCATACACCAGATTGTGAGTTATATGAAAGCTAACATTGTGCCTTTTTCTCCTTTATAGCAGCTTCCATTTCCCAGATAGACAGGTGCAATACATGGTAATAGGCTATTGGCTATGATTATGCTATATAATTCATTTTTACCTAGATACTTATTAAATCATTTATCTTTTACCCAAACTCCTTTCCCATAAACGCCATATTGAGATTTAATAGTGCTTGGTTTGTATACAATTAATTTGACATTTTTATCTTGCTAACAACACTATGTATTTATTTATTATTAACTTATGAAAGAACATTGAAGAGCTATTTATTTTCATTTTCCTTCATCAAATGATTTAGGAAAAAAGTTTGTGAAAGCAAAAAATCATGTTTAGTAAAAGGTCATGAACAAAGAAGACTATTAGTGCATTTTTTATGGCATATGAGTTATATTTTTGTCACTAAGTCAAGGTCATAGAACATTGTAATGATTACTGCTGAAAGTTATTTTTCATAATTTAAATATTTTGAAATACCTATTCCAAGGTTGAACACATTTAATGAAAGCATAAACATAAACCCTGAAAAGTTAATCTTGACACAAAATTAAAAAGAGAAATAAACACTTTCATTCATTCAGCAAATATCTATTGAGAGCCTTCAAGCAAAAACTGTGGATGCAGTGGATTCAGTTAGTAAGATTCCATGGTAATTAAGGTAAGAGATGTTGGCTTGAACTGAAGTGATAACAGTGGATATGGAGAAAATGAACATATTAAAGAGAAAGTTTGGATAAGGAATAAAGAAGATCATCAAGAAGCCCCCAATACTATAATTTGTTGGGTGTCAATTGACACTTATCTTTAAAATGAGAACACCTTTTACAATAAGAGACAGCAGTGCTAACTCCAACCAAGTTAATAAGTAGACTTATTAACTTGTTTTTCAGAAAATTCAAAACTATTGTCAGTAGCTTCCTCCATTCCTCAAATTATCCCGTCTCCAACAAATCCTGCTGTCAAAGCTCCCTTGCAAGCTGTCTCTTTCAGTAACATGTACTCATTGCTGAACTTCCAGAACCCTGCATAGGATTTAGCATTTAAAATTGTGCAATTAATATTTAATGAAAGAATCAATAAATACATGAAAGAAAGGGTGTATCTGAACAAAACTTCAAATATAATAAGTTTTTAGAAATTTTTGGATAGTTCTCATGATCCAAATCTTTCCTTGGCTATCAAAATTTAACACTTTTAAAATCTTTTCCTTATTGTCAAATCTCTTTATGAGTTAATTAACACATGCAATAGTTCAAAAATCTGATGCAGGGACTAACATGTTTCAACTTCCAAATTTACGTCTTAAATAGAGATTCTAATGTTTATACTCTCAAAGGCACCACAGTAGGCTGGTAGGACACAAGCGCCTCAAATCTCATCACATATACACACAGGCAACCACATCCTCTGCCTATACATAGAGCAGAACTTTATGTGCTCAAAAGATAAGTATTTATCTTTTTCCACTCACTCTCTGTTTTAATGTTAATTTACACTTTATTCTAGAGAGCTGTCATTCTGAGAATTCCCAAATTTTTACAAATGACTCAGGAGAAAATGGGAATCTTTTCAGGTTCCCTATTCTTTATCCTTAGTAAAAAAAATGATTATTGCTATTGACCACTGAAAATCCAGGAAAAAGTTGAAATATTCACAAAACTTTGAAAGCACACTATTCTCTTGGTAAATCACAATTCAGATAATTTCTGAACTGTCTTGTCAGTTCATCTGCCTGATAGAGGAACCTGAAATCTGTGAATACAAACAACAACTTATCATTTAAAATAATCATTTTGAAGTTGTATTGGAGAAGTCATTCACTGTTGATCCCACCTGTAACTTTTTCATAAAAAATATACTCCCCATATAAATCCCCAGATTGTGGCAATCCCAATCACTGCTGTTTGAACCGTGATTGGGTATCTAAAATAAGGCAGTCTATCTGTTGGTAGGTCTGTGATCTTTGACCTAGGATTTCTGACCTGGTACAAGAAAGGTACATAGGAAGATTCTTTCTCTTTTATTTGACTGGGGAAATTCTGAGAAAGGATATCCATTATATATGGGAGCAGATGTTGAAAAGTTATGATGTACCAAGAATCAGCACCAAAGCCCAAGATAAACCAATACAAGTTAAGGTTATGAAGGTAAGGTTTCTCAGAAACCTGGGAAAGAAGCAGAAGCCATTCAGTGTTTTGAGAAAACATGTTTGGTTGACTACTCAACAGCCAATTCTCCTTCTTATTTTTTATGTTGACTTTTCAAATATCTAGTTACATGAGAATGAGATAATTAAATGTTTTTATTATTTAAAAGACTTTTATAAAAGTTTTCTCCTACTTACAGGCAAACATTCTAACATGTTAAAGTAATCCACAGAAAGGAGCAGAGACGAAAGGTTGCTAAATCAGATTAATTCAGCACTAGAGGGAAAAACCATGAGCTCCTATTCTGAGGGTCCAGAAACTGCCTGGATCCCTGGCCTCCCACAGCTCTACTCATGTAATACCTGGCCAGATATGGCTCCCATTCATGTGTGTCTAGGAGATTCTTCCAGTTGTGCTGTCGGTATTCTTATATTTGATTGCCTTTACATCACTTTGTATGACTAGGTTTCCTTGCCTTGTAACCAAAAGAACCAACCAAAAACAGAAACTAACATTCAACAATTAGTTTACAAAATATTGCTGCAATATAAAAGAATGACTGGATTCACATCTCAAAATCTATACTAAGAAAATAGAAAATAGACTAAAAAATGCTTAACATAGCATTGTCTATAATAATTAAAATTAGAATTCATCCAAATGATAACAAAATGAGAATGCCTAAATGAATGATTTTTTTGAAGAGCATGTAACAATGTTAGAAACTACAGATGAATATTATCTGGAAATAAAACAAATAATTTTATATAAATGGCATGACACAATTACTTTAAAATATTTTTGAACTATATGAAATAATTCTGGAAGGAAATAAATCAGATATAAGTGGTTGTTATTAAAGAATTGTGGGATTAAGGTCTATTTTTATTCTCTTACCCATATTTTCTGTATTTTCAAAAATGTTTTACTATACAGAAATGAAATTATCTTTAAATGATTAAATATATTTTATTTTCATTATATAGGTTTCTGAAATGCTTTTTCAGGATAAGATTGTATACATGTATGAAAGTAATGAATTTAACAGAGTAGACAGAAATACAATGCCAGTTAACTTTAAAAATAGGAAGCGATGGTAGATATTCATGAGTATTTACATTTTACAAAAAAAAAAAAAAAGAATACTATCACATTCCAAGAAAATCCTATGTAAAAAAAAAAATGAAGAAAAAAGTACAATTCAATTTACTTTAAGAAGAGGCTTTAAGAGAAGCTTGCTTTTTAGGGGAAAAAAAGGGTAACAAAAAGTATTTAGTTCTTTTCTGTTTCAACAGTATAATAAAAATATGAGTTATGTTTCTAAGGTTTTGGCTTTATGAGAGTTATTTCACAATCCTGTGGGATGCCATTCTAATACGTGATGAGAGAATTACCTGGGCCTCACATGAAATCTCAAATATCTAGATTATTTCTGTAGTTAAATGTCTATACTTGATCTGTTGATTCCTTAGACTAGTACTGTTCAAATAAATTCACTGGTAGTTAAAATACCATAACATATCCTAAATCAATGAAAAGTTTCCCATATATGTTTTGTTTTGTTTTCTGGGTGTAGAAGAATTTTGTTCACAAAGAAGTGCAGGGAATTCAAGAGGTCTAAGTATATTAGAGGAAAAAAAAAAGCTGATTTATTTGAAAATCCAGGAAAAGCCTAAGACTTTCAGCTATATTTTCCATCAAGTCTTACCCATGAATAAGAATTTCTTTTAGAGTTGTAGCAGTTTGATATGGTTATGAATTCTAAAAACAGATATTGGATTATGTTTGTAAACTGGTCTGTACCTGGGCTTGATAAAATTATGATTAGGGCTTTGATTGGGCCAAGTCAGTAGGACGTTGAGTCCCCGTCCCCTTGGTGGGCAGGGAGTCACAGATAAAACTACACAGCAGAGCAGAGGAGTTAGTTGGAGTTTTTGAAGCTGGAGTTTTGAGCAGGAGTCTGGGAAGTAAGCACACAGAGGAGCAGAGCAGCTGAGCCTGGAGAGAATTGAGCCCCAGGAAGAGAGAGCCAGTCACCTGATAGTCTACAACTGGCCTTGTGGAGAGAGGCAAAGCCTAGAGAGCCTCATAGTCTACAGCTGACCTTGTGGAGAAAACAGAGGAGCTGAGCCCAGAGATAAATGAGCCCTGGGAAGAGAGGAACCCAGGAAGCCTGAACACTGGCAGTTGTCAGCAGCCATCTTGCTCCAACACGTGGTAATAGACTTTGGTGAGGGAAGTAGCTTATACTTTATGGCCTGGTAACTGTAAGCTTCTACCCCAAATAAATATCCTTTATAAAAACCAACAAATTTCTGGTATTTTGTATCAGCATCCCTTTGGCTGACTAATACAAGAGTCCAGTAGAAAATGTTGAATTGTAAAGTGTACAGGCCATGAGGCTCATAATCCCATGGAAGATCGCTGACAGCATGGGTGCTACTACTACATAGAAGCACTCTGCTTCCAGAAAGACCAGCATTTTAAAAATTGTAATTATATTGCATAGATTAGTTATATTCAATATTTTCCTGTTTAATAAGATCAAAAAAGAGCAAAAAAGATAAAAAACCTACCAGATACAGCAAGGAAGTCATCAATGCTTGTAATGTCATCTACAGCTTCAGTGAGGACATGTATATGATTCTCCCACATTCGCTTATACATTTCCATGGTGTTTTTCACCACTTGGCTTTTAGGTCTTGCAGCCAAAGCAAGTGCCGCATTAATAACCTAAAAAGATATAAAAGGTTTACACTTTGATTTCTTTGGCAATGGTTAACTTTGGATATATGGCAGATATATTTTTAAAATACTAGATATATTCATCCTTAAACGTTAGAAAACTGGTAAAATTCCCCACATTTAAATCCTTCTTTCCTTTGTGATAATTTTAGTAATAATTTAACTTAAAAACTATTTATTGTCAATGTACAAACAACTACAGATACAAAGATAATTGGTGCCTGCCTCTAGGGAGCTTGTTTATTATTCAGGAGGACAACTACATATGACTATAATTCAATACACTAATACAATAAATACCATAAGAAGAAATATTGGTCCATAGGCTTCAGAGAGCAAAGAGATCACCTTCAGTTACAATGCTAAGGAAAGACTTCAAGGGAGAGTGACACGTGAACTGGTTATTTGAATCCACATTGTACAAGTAAGTAGTGAATGTCCACTGTATGCAAATCACTGGAATAATAGTTTGGACTTCCTTGAGGGCTTGTAGAATTCAGAAGTGAATATTCATTCATTTGTTCCATTGTTCATTCAGCATTTCAAATGAATACTGAGTACTTTTTCTGTATCAAGCACTTTTCTAAGTTCTAGGAATATATGGCAGTGAACAATACCGGGAAAACTCACTGCCTTCATTAAGCTTATATTCCAGTGAGGGAGACAGATAATTAACAAGTTAAAAAAGTAAAGTCTGATAGATGGTTATAAGAAATAATAAGAAAAATAGAGCAAGGAAGGGGATAAGAAGTACAAGGTATGGGGAAGGTAAGAATTTTACAGTTTCAGGAAGGCCTCATTAAAAGAGGACATTTGAGTAAAATCATTAGTGGGAAGGAATTTTGAGATGGAGAACTGGCAACATTCAGGAGTTAACAAAACAGAGGAAATGCCATGAGAGTGGTGGGCATTCTCATCTGGAGCATGGGTGAGCACATGGGACCAGCAAGAACTCTGGGCTGTCCTGTTCAGGACTGTGGCCTTATTAGGAAGGTGCTGCCTGATGATGATGATGATGACGACGACGACGATGATGATGATGATTAGGAGTCCTTGTTGACTTGCTCAGTTTGCTCCAGACAACACTTTAGAAAAGTTGGCAGCTACATGCAGGTGACTGCAATAGATTACAGGAGAGAAAAAAGAGCCTGGACTGCAATGGTGGAGTTAATAAAAAGGACTTGACAGGACTTTTAACTAATTAAAGAAGAATGAGGATAGGCCAAAGATTATTGCCAGAAACACCATGATGTCATTACCAATTCTATGGTAAAATAATCTTTAAGGACATGGAAACCTGTCCACAATAGTGCAATAAAAGCAGATTATAAAACATTACGTTCCTTACGATGCCATGTCCACATAAAAATGTTTGTATTCAAAGATGCAGGAAATAAAAGTTAGATGAATACATGCAACAATTAACAATGATTCTCTCTGCATGATAGAATTTCTGGTCTTTTATATTTCCTTTTTTGCATGTGTGACTGAATTTTTCAGATTTTCCTTGGTGAATATATTTTACTTGTGTATTCAGAATAAATGAAGTTATTGTTCAAAGAAAGGTGATTGCCAAGGTTTATCCATGAGTAATGGGGAAAATGATTACAGTGTTAACAAAGAAAGAAGAGTTCAAAAATTCAGACTGGGTTGTGGAGGCAGATGTTTGCAATTGCTGTGTAGCAGAATATTGATGACGGGCATTAGAGGTTGACTTTCCTATCATAAAGGTTGAGTTTGAAGTGCTCTTGGCTCTCCACACGAAGTATACACAGTGTGCAATCAGAGATGTGGTATTAGAGTTCACAAACACGTTTAAGTTGTCATTTTAGTTCTCATTCATTTATTCATGCACTGAAACAAATTGTTGTTGTGAAGCAACAATATATCAGACTCTCCACTGGGCACTGATATCAACATACAGAAAAGAGGCTTCCAGAGTTTCTGTACTAAAACAGCCTCTAATCTGTTAAGGAGTCAGCCAGCCAAGTCAGGCAATTGCAACATACCTGTGGTTCTCAAACTTTAGCTTGTATTAGAATCAGCAGGAGGGTTTGTTAAAACAGATTGCCACACCCATAGATTTTCTGATTGAGGTATGAGGTGGGGCATGGGAATTTGCATTTCCAACAAGTTCCCAGGTGATGCTGATCTGGGGACCCCATTCTAAGAACCACTGCAATACAAAATGGAAAATACTATAACATGGGGACTCTTGTAAAGGCATACACTAGATGCCCTATAACATATGGGAAGGGCATCCAGCTCCAAAAGGGAAGATATCCCAAACGAAGCGATACCCAAACTGAAATATGAAAAATATTTAGGAAGAGGCAATGACATGTGCAAAGACCCAGAGACAAGAAAAACCTAAGAACACCTCCTTGGGAATGTTCAGGAGAGAAGAGATAGTGATATGGTGAGAAGAACATGGAGGAAAAAACAAGGGGAGAGCAAAGGAAAATACCCACATATAGGAAGAAAGGATATGTGGAGATGACAAGGATGAGAGAAGGAATTCTCAAAGAAGGAGGTAGAAAACTAAGGTATTAAAGGATAGCAAGATGAGTAAGGAGACCTTTCCAAATGGTCAGATACTGTTGGAGAGTAAAAAATAATAAAGACTGAAAAAGGCTTCTGAATTTGGAAACAGAAGTTATCAGCATAGCAGAATGCTATGAATTCAGATTTCACTGAAATATAACAGCAACAATAACAAGAAGCTTTTTCTTCTTAGTAATCTAAAGGATGCACCTTACTTAAATGCCTTAATTTCAACAAATTATGGTAGGCAGAGGAGAGGAGAAATTGGTTGCTTGAAAACATTATATTGATATTCTCTATTTTCATTTCTTTTTATGAAAGCGGAACACATTAAACTTTAAGGAAACATACACTAACTTTAGGAATAACTACCGTGCAGTACGCCTTAACTTCGGTTTCAGAGTTTTATTAACCTATTAACTTGCAATGTACATTTGTGTACACTGCAAAGGCTCTGGTCTCTGGTGTTTCATTGTTCTTCCAATTGGACAACTGTGTACATATGTGGTTGGGCTGAAATTATGCCCTCACAGAGAAACATACATTTAATCTGTTCATGCAGAACCCTCAGTGGGAATATGGAGTCATGAATAAAAGACAAACTAT
>JAQZBX010004648.1:49437-59443 GCA_029593785.1 Cabassous unicinctus | reverse complement strand
TTTAAAAAAAAAAAAAGGAAGCGCTGCTTTGATGAGTAGATACCCTGACCTGAGATGGGGAAACAGGTGTGCAGGTGCTCAGGGTGGAGGTTGGTCAGGTACTGAGTTCAGTCAGGGGCATGTTGCTTTTGAGGCACCATCTACACCTATAGCAGGGTGGGAGTTCCCCTGGACCTGTGTGCACAGTGGAGGTTATCCAGTTTTGCACAGTGTGTGCCATTTGAAAAATATTTGAAATGAATCACAAAATGGACTGTACTAGATATCAAGTCTATTCGGAGAGTGGATAATTCCAAGACCGTTTTCTGGGGAAGGCACATTTTTCTATTTGTTAACTTTCAAAGAGCAAAAGAAAACCAGAAGACAAGATGTTCAACAACTAATATTAACTTTATAAAATGAAAACCAGAAGTTACAACAGATAAATTAATTTGTAGCACATTCACGTATGCTTTTTCTCTCCTGAACAGAATTGAAAATTATTTTGCTTCTTTACAGTGCAGATGTTCCAAAATGATGAACATCAGTTTTGGTGGCGTTTTTTTTTTGTTTTCAGTGGGTGGTAGGGGTTTTAATATGAGGCTTATTCTATAAGCACATCTGAAGAAGAGTCATTACTTTACAGTCACATCCAGTGTATCCATTATTTTGTTTGTTTGTTTGTTTATTTATTTATTTTATTTATCTATTTATTTTAAGAGGTACTGGGGATTGAACCCAGGACCTTGTACATGGGAAGCATGTGCTCAACCACTGAGCTATATCCACTCCCCCAGTGTATCCCATATTGATATAATTTCTTAGTTAATTGTGAAACTAACTACACACTCTTTATTCAATCTGTCTTAAATTTTTGTTCACAGTAATCTTTCCTTGTATCAGGACGTATTAGTTATGTTAGTTTCTGTAATGATTAGCAGGCAATTATATCTTCAATTTTTAACTTGTGATGACGAGATTTTCCATAGTACTCTACTACAAATCTTTTTCTTAAGAACTATTTCTTAAATTGTGCTCTGACAGTAGTTTTTTTGAGGTACCGGGGCCAGGGATTGAACCCAGGACCGCGTTCATATGTGGGAAGCCGGCGCTCAACCACATGGGCTCCCCTAAGTTGGTTTTTTCATTTGTTTGCTTGTTGTTTGTTTTTTTGTTTTTAGGAGGCACCGGGAACCGAATCCAGGACCTCCCATGTGGGAAGCAGGCACTCAGCCGCTTGAGCCATATCTGCTCCGACAGTAGTTTTGTATTGAAGTAAAACTTTCCATAAAAATTTAAGTTCAAACTAAATAAAGATATCTTTTGAGGCTTAGTTCCCTGTAGTTCTCATTGAGGGTCAAAGAGAAGCCTTTCAAAAAACTCTCAAAAACAGAATTCTCAAGCAGAATTAATCAGCTTGGTTGTTCTGTCCAGGCCTAAGAACTCTGCTCAGTCTGCAGTCATACTCCGCTTTAAAATAGAAATTGTGATTAAAATTAAGTAACACAGTTTTTCTTTGAGTTCCCTAGAGGAGGCTAGCTTTGAGCCATGCCCTAGATGTGTGCTTTCTTCCAGGGTTTATAGCCACTGCTGTCAAACCTGCCCTGGACTGCTCTGGGAGCTATGCGGGAGAGGAGGAGGGTGGAGATTTGGGGTGGGCGGGGGAAGAATGGGGCAACTGCTGCCTTCCAGGAAGTCAGGTAGCTGTGTGGATGCCCAGGAGATGAGGTTTCCCAGCCAGTTACCTCTCTCTCTTCACCAGGGTTTCCCACCCTTCCATTTAGTTTAGTTCTCTGGGGAGCTGTCCTCCCCTGAATTAAACTTGCTCTCTCCTTGCAGTTGGGAAAATGTTGGTCTTCCTTTCTTTAAAAAATAATCAAAGAAAAGGGATTTCAATTTTTTTCTTTTTCTAGGCTGTCTCCACACTTCTAAATAGATATGAAAGTGAATTTGATTAAAAGCAAAACAAATCCCCATACACAAAAGGACAAATATTGTATGAGTCCACTTACATGAAATATCTCGAATAAGCAAATTCATAGAGACAGAAAGTAGCTTAGGTGTTACCAGGAGCTGAGGGGAGGAGAGAATGGGAGCTATTGCTTAATGAGTTGAGTTTCTTTTCGGAGTGATGAAAAAGTTTTGGTAGTTGGTGGTGGTGGTGGTACCACATTGTGAATGTAATGTAATTGTACACTTAAAAATGGTTTAATGGCAAGTTATAGATGTGTATTACCACAGTAACATTTAAACAAAACAGAACAAAACCTCTTGGGAGGCCCCACCTTTAAAAACAAAATCCCAGGACTGGTGTGAGTCAAAGCAGTGAGTCAGGGCTAAGTCAGAAGAGTGAGCTTGAACCCTGCTTTCTCCACAGGACCAGACTGAGAGGGAGTCTGGGGTGTGGCTGGGAGCTACCCAACCTGCTGATCTAGATGCTTTCTCTTTTCCATCAGCTCCAGCTATCATCTCATTCATGCACAGTGCAAGACGTGCTCTGCTGGTAAAAGTATGGTAGGTTCTGAAGGCTGGGCATTTAAAACATTGTAAAATGCAAGTACTCTTTAAAGGTTAATAATTGAGCCCCTGTGGGTTTTCATTTATTGTGTACATGTCTCAGTATGAAACCTAGAAGACTTATTCTGTTGGGGACAGTGCCTCTGGGGGAGAATCACTTCCTCCTTGGCATGTGTGACTAGGGTGTTCCCAGGGTCTCTCTTCTCCAGTCCCCCAGGGAAGGGCCCAGGACAGGGCCAGAGTTTAAAATGCCCAGCCCCAGCCCCTGATCCCCTGCAGTCTTCCCTTTCGAGCCACAGCTGGGCCTTCTTTTTTCCTTCTATCCCCAACAATTCTTAAAAGAGGAACCTGTACTCCCTGCCCCACTTCCCTGCCCCACTTCCTAAGCTTCTGCTCATGTCTCAATCCAACATAATCTTTTACCTAAATTTCTAAATGCCAAATCTGTAGTTCTAGTCTTATCCCTCACTACTTTTTCCTTGTTCCTTCCACCCTCTCCCTTTTCCCTTGTCTAGGGGTCTCCCTACCTAGCATAGCCCTCCCTGCCTCTTTCACCTGGAATATGGCTTACCTCTTGTTCCCGTCCCTGCTTTGGTGTCTTCCTAACCTAACAGGTAGAGTCTGCTGCTCCCTTCATGGGCTTTGACTTGTATCTAGACCATGGCACTTGGCCTTGTTTCACTTGGTTTATTGTTTTACATTCTGTCTGTCCCACTAGATGCTGAACTTCCTGAGTGCAGAGAGAACTTATCTTTTTACCTTTGTATGCCCAGCACCTGGTACAGAGCCTGGTGTAGAATAGATGCTCCATAAATGTTGAATAGTTGATGAATAAATTGCCACGTTCCTGGCTTTGTGTATCTAGGTGATAGTTATGGTAAGCAGGTACGTATCTAGTTACTGGAAAATTAGGCAGTGGCGTGGTTCCCTCTTCTTCCATGCTGAAAGAATCTTTTATTTTTCCTTTTTCTATCTGGTTATGTCATTGTCTTTTTGGTGCGTTGCTTCACTGTGGGGGGCCCGTGCCTCTCCACGCCGTGCAGGTCTGGGACGCCTTTTTTTCTTTCTTTTTTTTTTTTTTTACCAGGAGGTTCCCAGAATTGAACCCAGGTCCTCCATATGGTAAATGGGAGCTCAGTTGCTTGAGCCACAGCCGCTTCCCATGAAAGAATCATTTTTGAAGTACTTTCCTGGATGTTAAGGGGATAAATGTACTTTTGTTCCTTTAATGTACTATATTTAAATATTATTTTATTACACCATAGACCTTCTAATAAAATGTGTTTAACAACCATAAGACTCAAATGCTAGTGTAGAAATATAAGATAAATACTTATAAACCAGGAGTAATTTTTTTTTTTTTTAAGTTAACTAGAAATTATTCCTCTTTCCCTGAAGCAACCAAATGGGAACTTGTTTAAAGGCAAACTTTCAAAAAAAGGTAGCTAGATTGGAAATTAAAAATTGCAATGAAAACAGCCCTTTACTATTATTTCTTCACTGCTCCTAGGAATTATATTTCTCTGGTTCCAAGACATTATTGTTGAATAAGCCATTTCTTCTAAAATGTTTCCCACTGCTGGCAGTTGGGTAGGTAACTAAAAGGGATCTTATAGTGCGGATTAAAGCACATATGTGCAAGCACACAAACAACTAAAACCACTTGGAAGATCCATCATGTTAAATACTGTAAAATGCTGTCTTTCCTGTCTTCTATCTTTCTTCACATGTACTATGCACCATATTGTTTTTCCCCTAATTGGTGGGACCTTTCCTATTTGTATCTACACCTACAATGCCATGCTATTATCTCAGACATGCAACCTATACATTTAATTGAGTTCATGTTTTTTGCTTTAGGCCTTATTATTTTTGTTTTCCTTCAGAGATGCATTTAATGAAACCTTGGGTAGCCTGATAGTCTCACATTTTTTAGTATTATTTGATTTGCTTGAAAAATTATGAAAATACATACAGAGCCTGCCAGTTTCATGAGACATATATTTACTGACAACCGCCCAGTGATGGTCTTTTCAGCCATCCTCCAGCATTTACTAGGAGCCTCCCTCTCATTGTATCTTTCAACACTAAGAATTTGTCTTTGCAATGCCCCGAAGTGTGAAATTAGGCAAATTTAAAGTTTTTCTTCTTTGTTTACAAAACCTAAAACTTGCCAAGAAAAAGTTTTTCCAAAAGTACATTAAACTCTTTGAAGTTGTAGAAGCCAAAATAAGGTGAAGCTAATCTGAAAAAAACTCTTTGAACAGGCTCCAGGAATGTGGAATCACCACTAGTTTTTCTGGTTTTGAAAAGACAAGTTTTGAAATAACTGAGTGCTCAATTAATAAGAGTCTATCACTCTTCAACAATCCTGTGAGGTAGGTGCTTTCATTATATCCATTTTACAGACAGGGAAACCTGCTTAGAGAGGTTATGTAGCTTTTCCAAGGTCACGGCCAATTCAGTTGACCCCAGACGCTGCGGTCAGCATGACGAAGGTAGAGTAACAACAGCAACAGCTTTCCTCCTGTGAAGGGCAGATTCCTTTTAAGAGAAGTAGAAGTTCAGTTTTGAAATAATATCTGAATCTCCTAATCATGTTGAAATTGATGGAAAATAATAAACAGGAATAGCAGCATGAGTAAGTCAAATAGTGGTTAATGAAAAAATCATTCCTATAAAAACTAGAATAGTGAATGTGGGCCCCCCACCTCCCACATATACATCCCCATCATAAACGTAACAGATTTACCTTCCCTATATCTGTTACCCAGAGTTCAGTATATGTGATTGGGCAGCCAGGGTGATTGGGGAGGTTGAAAATGGAGGTTAACCTTAATGCAGCTTGAGGATTTAGCAAGTGATAACTCATGGGAAGATTTACAGCTCTTGTAATGTGTCTATGTACTGTACCACCACTTACCAAAAAGTCATTTCTATTGTTTGAATCTATTCAGTCTGCAACTCAAAAGTACAATATATATGTTTGAAAATTATTTTTAACACTGAGGGTTGTTAGATACTAGAATGGATTTTTGAGAGAAACTTTGGAATGTCTTTCCATAGAAGAACAATTCTCAAGTACTCTTAATAATAAAGTATTATCACTTGAGAAAGAGTTTAATTTTCCTTTACAAATTAGAAATGGTTCAAGTTTTGCCCTATAATAATAGCATTCTCCCTCACACTCTAATAGGCTTTCCTGAGTGGGGCACTGAGGGCTGGTGTATGTCTAGGGAGTTAGGAAGGCTTGCTGTCTCTGGAATCATATGGAATGGCGAAAGACCATTGTGCTAGAGAGAGCTCTGTCTGTAGTTGTGAGCTGATGATGGTGATTAACCGCTTTGGTCAGTAACTGCTAATCCCATGTACCTTTAACTTCTTGTTCCCACACCTTCCCCCAAGAGTTTTAGTATATTAAGCAATGAAATGAAGAATGGAAACATAGAATAAAAAATGAGTAGTTCATGCAGTGTACAAGCATAAATTGTCAAAGCGCCATTCATGTCTGCATTCATTCAGGAAACTCTTAAAAAATGTTAGGTAGTTTTGAGTTTTGTGTGGTTCACAAATTAAGTTTGTGGACCAGTCACAAAACAGATGATAATGAAATCTCACTGAGTTACATGGACTAATGAGAAGAACTGAAGCCCATCCAAGTTAATTTAAATTTGGAGCTTATAAGTCTTGAGGCACCTCTACATGTGCATTTATGTGTCTACGCACAGGATATGACTTATTGTCAAATTTGAAATCAGAGTTCTGGTATTTTACAAAATGAAATCAAATAGCATAAAAAATACTAGCATGCATGGAACATAGTGATAGGTTACAATGTAAAATGTATTTCTACTCTAGATTTGTGGTAATGCAATTTGAAAGCCATGACATTGACCTATATAATTTCTCCTCTAGGAAAGGAAGATGAATCACATGTAAATAAAATAATAGGTTCAGCCTAAAGAGGAAATTCCAAGAAAGATTCCATCTTAAATGATATCTGTGAGGACATTATAATAAGCCATGGAGAGTAGATAATGAGATTAATAACAGCTTTAATAATATTGAAGAGTCATTGTATACCAGTCACATTCTGTGAGTTACAAATTATGTTTGCATAATTTTAGCTATCATTATTCTGGATTATATATAGAAAGGTGCTCATTTGAGAGGTTGTATGTCACATAAATCAAAGAGCTGTGACTTTTTATTTTGACTTTGTATGTTGATTTGTTGACCCAACTTCTTGGGTTCCAATCCCAGTTTGGCCTCTTGCAGTCAAAGTGACTGGGAGGTGGGGAGGGGGAGGTGTTATTTAATGTCTTCATCTGTTTCCTCATCTACAAAATGGGAATAATAAAAATAGTTACCATTAATGGTTGTTGGGAGAATTGCATGAGGTAATGTTTGTGAAGTGTGTTTATTTAGCACAGGGACTAGCACACACTCAGCTCTCAAAAAATGGTGGCTGTTACTATTATTTGCTCATGGTCCAGGACCAAATGATGAGAATATATATATGGCCTCTAAAAATCAGCTCGCATGTTAGTACTCTTAAGGAAACCCCGGCTGCCTCTGACTCGAGCTCTTTAGAGAGATCTTACAAGTTATTCAGGTTTAAGAAGCTGCTTCTTTGACTTGGAAAATCAGAAAAAATTTGAGAACATACTTAGACTAAAGTTTATTTATTCTACCTTTTTCAAGCCAGAGCTAATAATCCTAGATTGACCCTTGACTATTTCCTGAATTTGGGTTGATCCTGTTTGACCTTTGCAGACAGGGGAATGCACACGTTTGGGGAGAGGTGGAAGGGGAAAGTGGGGACTAGTACTGGTCCCCATCATCTACTATGGGACTAGCAGGTTTCTGTTCCCTTAGACATTATCTATCTTGTAGATGAAAAAATACAAGTTCAGGAATGTTCAGTAACTCACTGGACATCACTTGGTGAGAGCAAGACTGGGAAAATTAAATTCAGATCTGCATGTCTCTACTACCAGAGATATTTTTCCCTGTGCCTTGATGGCTGCCCTGTAATTGGACTGATTTTAGCATTGTGGCCCCAAATATATAAACTGTGCTGTGTTCTTCGCTTTTTAAAAAAGCATCTTACTAGGCTGTGGTGTATGCACACTGAATGGATAATCATGCCCTGAGCCATTTTCAGCATTCCAGGTTCATTATTTCACTAGTCCAGACAGAATCCGTTTAGAAGAGGAACAATTTTTATATTAATTATACCACTTCTTTTAATCTCCAGCAATATATACAAAAATAATTAAAAGGGGTAGTTATAATTTAACAAGCACAAGAGGCTTAATTAAGGTGAAAGAATTAACATTTCCTTTGACTGCATTCCAGAATCACATTTACACGTACAGCCAGTTTAAAAAAACCATTTACAAGTCTGAAGAATTAAAAAACGTTTTAGCAGGGAAACAGATATGTCTCAAGCAGTTGGGTGTCCGCCTACCACGTGGGAGGTCCCAGGTTCGGTTCCCAGTGCCTCCTAAAGAAGATGAGCAAGACAGCAAGCTGATGTGACCAGCTGACGCAATGAGGAGACACAACGAGGAACCACAATGAGAGACATAACAAGCAGGGAGTGGAGGTGGCTCAAGCGATTGGGTGCCTCCCTCCCACATGGGAGGTCCCAGGTTCGGTTCCCGGTGCCTCCTAAAAAGAAGACGAGCAGACACAGAGCACACAACGAACAGACAACAGAGAGCAGACAGCAAGCACAAACAACGATGAGGGGCAGGGGGAGAGGAATAATTAAATAAAATAAATCTTAAAAAAGAAAACTTAAAAGAAAACCCTATTAACAGACAACTGATTATATGAAAAAAAAAATGATAAAAGGATCCCCCTTCATGCTTCCGTTGCATTTAAAATAGAATCGAATCCCATAATTTGTCATATTACCCATACCAATCTCATAATTTCCAAAATAACTTGTCAGAAACACATTTGTAAAGCATTGCACATGTACACATGTTCAGCAATTCTTTGCTGAAAAACAGTAAAGTTTATTATCTTTATCCCCCACACTGCTTATTTCCTTAGAATGACTAACTTTTGAACGTTTCTGCCCATCTTCATGGTGCCTGCTGGATATGGAGAGGTATTCTTGTTTGCCTCTTCCCTATTGTAGCATCCCAACCTTGCCCTCCTTTGTCAAGGAATTTGCAAAGTTCCAAAAAACGTTCAGTCTCCCTGCCTCATCAAACTTCCATCCTCTCTTTGTTTCTCTACCAGTCAGTTGACACTGGAGGATTTGCTGTAATAGTTCTCTATAAGGTGTTAATATTTGGTAACATTTTATTGCTTAATTTGAAAGATGAATGTAGGCAGTGGTTCAAAGTATGGCCTTTAGCATCAGACAGACCTGGATTCCAATCAAAGCCATGGGATTCTCTGCAGGAGCCTTAACTTCTTTGTAGAAAGGAAGCTGATACATACCTCAGCGTAGTTGTGAAGATTAGATGAGGTAATGTTCATAAAGGCTTGGCATAGACTTGGCATTTGGCAAGTTCTCAATTTGTGGCAGTTATTATCCCAGGAGCATTTGCATTTTAATGTCAGGAAATGGCATTGCCCTTACCCAAGAGATGACTGTTTCAGAATGGGATTCCACATGAGAACAAGCAGCTGGCTGCCTTGGAGCAGGGGCTGTTCAAGTCTCACCAAGTAGGTAACTGCCTGGTCCTCCTTCAAGGGATGTTTGTATCCATCCCAGAGGGCAGATCTTTTGGAAAGAACAGCTGGTCACATGGACTCCATTGATAGTTGGCATTGGGTCTCAATTACAGATGTAGTGCTGTCTGATGCTGTATGTGGGATGAACCAAATGCATCCAAAGGACTCAGTCATTTTAGGTTGACCATAGAACAGTGCTACTCAAAGTGTGGTCTCCAGACTAGCAAATTCTTTGGCTATACCCCAGTAAGATTCTTATTCTTACTGCGAGTGGGCCTAAACTCTGGCCATTTTACCAGAGTCCTTCACGTGATTCTTTTTTTTTTTTTTAAACAATTTATTGAAGTATATCATTCATATGAGAACATACATTAACTATAAGTGTTCAGTAAACATCATGATCTTACAAAACAAACATGTATAACATTATGCAGGGCTCCCACACATCTCCCCCCCCCCACAAACACCCCACATTGTTGTGAAACATCAGTTAACAAATCATGAAAGAGCATCGTCAAAGTATTCCTACTAACTATAGTCCATATCTTCCTCCCCTATACATTTTTTAAGGATTTATTTATTTACTTTTATCCAGTTTTACACACATACACGCACACACACGTTTTTGCTGTTTCTGTGTCCATTGGCTGGGCTACTCTCTGTGTCCATTTCCTGCCCTCTCTTCTCATCCTTCTCCTCCTGTCTTCACTGGGATATGATCCTTAGAACCTCTGATGTGGGAAAGAGGCATCTTACTGCCTGCGCCACCTTAGATCCTGGTTTTTCGGTGCATCTTGTCTTGGTTCTCCCT
>JAQZBX010004648.1:0-49337 GCA_029593785.1 Cabassous unicinctus | reverse complement strand
TCACACACACGTTTTTGCTGTTTCTGTGTCCATTGGCTGGGCTACTCTCTGTGTCCATTTCCTGCCCTCTCTTCTCATCCTTCTCCTCCTGTCTTCACTGGGATATGATCCTTAGAACCTCTGATGTGGGAAAGAGGCATCTTACTGCCTGCGCCACCTTAGATCCTGGTTTTTCGGTGCATCTTGTCTTGGTTCTCCCTTGTGTCACTCTCCTGTTATGCCATCATCTTGCTGCATGGCTCATGGGGCCTGGCGGCACACCCACTCGCGGGGCCTGGCGGCTCACCTGCTTGCGGGGCCTGTTGGTCCACGCACATTCTCTTTTTTTCTTTTTTTCTTTTTACCGGGAAGTCCCAGGGATCAAACCCAGGTCCCTCCATAGGGGAGACGGATGCCCAGCCACCCAAGCCACATCCGTTCCCCTGCTATATGTCTTAAGGTTGACCAAAGATACCCAAAGTTACAATCTTTTCCCATACAGGATGGTCATATAATAAATCAGGCTTAGTTTATCACCAGCATTCTAAAAAAACAGACCTAGGGAGAAAAACTAGGTCTGGGGACACATGCATGGTTTCTAATACAGCAAAGGTTTAGCCTACCCTAATTATCACAAATTCAGGACAGCGAGACTATTCGCAACCTCCACGTGATTCTGATGCATGCCAACATTTGAGAAACACTGCTGTAGAATTTACACCCAAGCCTATAAGATATGGGAATCCAGAAACACTCATCCTATAGCTTTGGAAGGCATCCTGTCAGACCCTGGGACTGTACATGGCCATGCATTTCTGTGCCCCTCACCCTGACATTCCAAAGACACATAGCCTCAGAGAGGACCCTGGAAGTTTCACTTTCATGACTAGCAAATGACATTAACAAAGACCCCAACTTCACTTTTATTTCATTAGACATACTCTCATTTCTTTTCCCCATGGTTTCATTCTTTCATGTTAGTTGTGTACTTTAGAGCTGTTCCTTTGTATATGGACTGCTCAGATTAATAAGAACTACTTTCTCACCTCAGGTTGGTATACATTAGAAAAAAAACTTTCTGTCAAAAACAATTTCATTCCAGCATGCTTTTTTTTTTTTAATATCAAGCCATTTTCCTATTTATATTCCCCATTTTCACCAGTAGATATTAGTATGGTATAGCTGTTTACAAACCAGAGTATAAACATTTAGTTTTTACATTGCCTTATCATTTTTTAGAAAGAAAATGTCCATTCAAAATTTAATATATCCACGAGTACATGCTTTATAAAACTTTTAAAGGGTTGTGATTATTTTTCAGCTGTAGTGGCCATCATGCTAGCACAAGCCAGTCACTCAAATGACACACTCTCCAGTCCTAGGAGGGAATCGCAGTTCACTACAGTACACTTTCCTGCTTGCAAATATCAACATTTACAACATTTGTATTTGAGGAACTTTCTTAATGAAATAAATTAAGGAAGTCTTAACACCAGGTTGCTGAGTTTTTATTTCTGTACTAAGGATCATACAAACTTTTAAGCAAACAACACTTATCAAAGGATATATAGCACAGCTTTACTCATTGGACTAGTATGCATGTGGAGGAACACATCAGTGTGCATAAGCTGCTTAGTCTTTTAGAAAACCTTGATGATAATGAAGGGGTTTGTTAGCATCTACAGGTGAATGCTTTAGACACTATAGACAAAGGGTATAGATGAACTTATTGTATCGGAGATGTATTAACAGCAACACTCTCCAGAATTTTCATAGTTATCTCTTGGTGCAAGTCTACCATGAAATCTCCAGTTTTGCAGGTGACACTAACCTCTTACACACAGCAAAATTCTAAGCCAACGTGGATATTCCAGGAACGTTTTCAAAGGTATTAGAGTGAGCAGAAAATTCATAAGCAAGTTTCATGCTGCAAATGCAAGGCAATTTACTTAAGTAGAAAGAATCTGCATTAGAGTTATGGGCTGACAAGGGCCAGAACCATCAACTCCACCATGGAAAGAAGTTTAGGCAATGATTGAGACAGTAGATGGGCACCAGCAGGAAGAGTTTTAGATGCAAGACCTGGTACGTTTGTATCAAGATGATCAAGCCTGACCCAGCATGTTAAGAAAACCCATTAAGAGATAGGAAAAAATGACTAAGGGTGAAAGGGAAATTGAGCTTCTTGAAGGGAGGACCTAGATTTCCTGAGATGGGAAAGGGCAAGTTGGAACACTAATGACTCATGAATAAGATTCAAGAATATGTTCGCACATTTTCAGATGACAGGGCAGAAAGCTTGAGTAAAGGAAACCTGCACACAGGGAGCCTCCCCAGCCCGTACAGAGATGGTTCAGGCTGGAAACAAACTTAGAAACACAGGAAGGTTACAAGCCACACAGTGTTTAAGAGGAACTCGATTTTCAAGGGGAATATCTTTCACCTTTGAGATAAAGGCAAAGACAGGGAGTTAACCCTCCCGAGGGGCCACTGGAGCAGCCATGCAGCTGGCCTTGCCTGGTAGTCCATTTGTCGTAAAATGAGAGGATGACTGCAGATGTGGTTCTTTGTGTGTAGTGTGGGATGCTGGTCAACAGGCTTGGTGGTTTCACAGATTTTTCTCTTCGTCACAGGTCTGATTGATAATCTCCTTGGCAGAAACATTTTTACTTCTCTGTTACAGTGACACAAATTCTTCCCACATGTGTCCAGTAAGTTTGGCTAAAAATTTCAAAAGTGGGCCATAAAGTGCTTGAGAAGATGGCAGACACATTTGCTTTCTCTTCCCACAGTCTTTTGTGAAGGCCTCTGCCTTCCAGACGGCAGAGCCTGCACACACATAATGTTTAGTGGGGCGCTGTGCGTGGAAAAAGTTGTGGATCAGGATTTAGAAAACACTCTTCAATTCTTCCTGGAGTCCCTGCAGCACATCAGTAAGGACGCCTGCTGGGCACTGCACTGGGTGCTTCAGGCCCAAGGACTGACTGAATCATGGGAATGAAATCTAGCTGGGGGTACAGCACTCATGGTCAAGTGTACCATCACTTGGTGGTGTGATGTACTGTCTAGTAGAGGTTTGGGGAAGCAGGAACTTAGAGACAAAAGAAAAAAAATGGGACCAGAAGGGCAGGAAAAGTTTACACGGAGCAGGGGTCACTTGAGAAGGGCAAGAGAAGATAAAATTTCGGTGTTATTGAGCTGGACATATTTACTGATCATTTACTTTGTGCCAGGCATCAGGATAAGCACTTCAGGTGGAGGGATTCCAGGTAGGGATGGACACAGCCGGAGTAGGAAAGAGGGTTTTTTACATAATGCTGGAGAGGGTGTGTGTGACATCAGTCTCTTAGTTTTACTTTGCCTTCATAAGGTAATTTATGGAATGCATCTTAGGTGTACGATGTTAAGCACTGAGAAGGCAGCAGTATTTTAAATTGTCAAGTCCTTTGCCTTCATATAACATATAGCTAAGGGGAAATGCTGGTGATAAATAAGCAAAGAAATAAACAAAATACTTATATATGCTGTGAAGGAAATAAACAAGGTAATGTAACCACCAATCAAAAGCAGCCTGGCCAGTCTGTTTTTTTGTTGTTGTTTGCATAACAATTTGATTAAAAATACTTGTCTTGTTCATTTATTTTTCTACTTGTTCATATTCTGTTTCCTTCTGAACATCATGAGAGCAGGAACCTAGTCTTGCTTACTGCTGTTTCTTGAGCATGAGGATATTGCCAGAAATATTCTGGGCACATGGTAAATATTTGTTCAATACATTTGTTGAGTGAGTGGATGAAGGTGATAGAAAGAAACTGAGAGGGGACCTGTGCAAGATTAGGGGACCCAGAAAGTAAGTTTTATACCCAAGATGCTGTATTTGTTTTTTTGTTTTTTTTTAAAGATTTTATTTATTTATTTATCCCCCCCCCCCCCTGCTGCTTGTGCTTGCTGCGTCAGCTCACCGCACCACCCAGGCTGGCTTGCCTTCACCAGGAGGCCCCGGGAGTCGAACCCGGGGCCTCCCATATGGTAAACGGGAGCCCTATCGATTGAGCCACATCCGCTTCCCTGTATTTGCTTTTAAAATCCTTTCCTTTCTAGCTAATACATTTTTTTAGGAAGGAAAATTTTCTGGAGGAGAAGCTATGGAGAAATAAAGCTTCATAGTACAATAAGCTAATGAGACCTATGGTAAATGCCTAAATTACCTTGGTTTATTTTTATTTCTAGATATACTTGCATTCTTCTTTACAATTGACTTACAAGCTGTTTTTTTAAAAATATACTTTCAAAAACTTCAAAACAAAATTGCCAAACTATCCTTTGAAACAAATAGTTATGAAGAATCAGAAAATTAAGTATCTCTAAATTCAATGGTCTGCTTCCCTCTTCAAACTTTTAAGAACTTGGCTGGCTCACTGAAAGTACAATTTTGTAGAATGTAAAATTGTCTTCCTTTGTTTTATGCTTTATCTCTTAGCTTTAAATGTTTAATTTAAAGTCAGTAAGAAACTTTGAATACCTTTAGAAAAAAAATGAGCAAAGACAGAACAGGAAACTGTTGTAATAAATAAATAAAATTTAAAAATAAAGAGAAAGAATATTAAAAAATACAAAGGGCAAGAAAACATAGAAACGAATGTTTAACTTCTTTAGCAATCAAAGAATTGCAAATTAAAATAATATGCTTAATGGAAAGTGGATGTGGCTCAGTGGATAGAGCCCCCGTTTACCATATGGGAGGCCCGGGTTCGCGTCCCGAGGCCTCCTTGTGAGGGCACGCAGGCCTGAGCTGTGCGGTGGGCTGATGCAGCAACCTCACGGCAGGAAGCGGGTGTGGCGCAATGGATAGAGCACCCGTTTACCATATGAGAGGCCCCGGGTTCGCTTCCCAGCGCCTCCTTGTGAGGGCAGGCCGGCTTGTGCAGCGCCGTGGGCTGATGCGACAAGACCTCACAGCAAGGGGGAGATAAGCAGACACAGAGAAGACATGCAGCGAATGGACACAGCAGCACAAGCAGCAAGGGGGGGATAAATAAAATAAAAATAAATAAATCTTAAAAAAAAAAATAATAATATGCTTAATATGGTAAATATTTGTTCAATACAGATTGAGGAAACAGGAACTCATACACTGTTACTGTGAGTGTAGCAATTTGACAAATGAATTAAAAGCCTTAAAATCATATTTACCTTTAACCTATTAATTCCACTTCTGAGACTGTAGCTTAATGAAATAATTATGTATGTATGAATATTTAGCCATAAAGATAAAGATAGCAACATATTGGATATTTTCTAAATGACCAACAAGAAGCAAAATAAATTATGACATAAACCTAATATAATAGTATTTGGCTATTAAAAGGAATTTTATACAAGTTTATTGACATGGAAAGATACCGAAGATGTATTGTTTAAAAAACATATTAAAAAATAATTATTACAGTATTGCATAAAAATATGTACATCTGTTAGAGAGAGGGAGATAGGCAGAGACAGGAAAAATGAAGTATACACAGAAGTCTTTATAGTGATTGTTTATGGGTGGTAGATTGTGGTTGCTTTAAATATTTTTTGTGCATAGTCTCTAACTTTCTCTGGTGAACACATATGCTTTTTTGCTAAAAGTGAAAAGTGGGTGTGCTTTATTTCAAATGTAAAGATAAATAGTTTTGTTCTAGTTTCCCTGGGAAAACCGATAGAAAAATCGACAACGGACATGAATAGGCCGGTAACATAAGGGGACATCTGGTTGGCTGAAAAGATGCTTGAACTCACAAGTGGTAGAAGAAATGCAAATTATAACATCAAGAGGATGCCACTTTGTACTCATCTGATTGGCAAAAAGTAGAAATTTGGTGAGGACGTGAGGAAATAGGATTCTGGTGGGAGTGTAGCTTGGCATAATCCATTTGAGAGATGAGTCTGGAGGGTTGTTCTGGAGAGCGTCATAAGTGTCTGTCTGCCATCAGCCAACAGTCCAGCTCCCATCAATAAGGATGTTTACTGCAGTGTGGTCTGTGGTACCAGATGGCTGGAGGCAACTGAAGGGTCCACCTCTGGGGCCAGTGGAAAAGTAAATTGTGATGGGTCATCACCACGTAATTCTATGCAGCTGTAGTTAGAATAGGTGTACAATCAGCAACATGGCTAGCAACATGGCTAGATAAAATACAAGATGCCCAGTTAAATTTGAATTTCAGATAAACAATGAATAATTTTCTTAGGGTAACTATGTCCCATGCACTATGAAATTCAAAGAAATTCAAGAAAATTCAAATTTAACTGGGTGTTCTGTATTTTCCCCCCCTCTTTTTCAAAAAGTGTCTTGTATTTTTACTTGCTAAATCTGACAGCCTTATCCATAGACAACACCATTTGTGAAAATTTAAGTCAAGTATGTGTACAATTCAACCCAATATGTTTCATAAGAATACATATCAAGCACACTGATTGCTAATGACTTTGTGGGAGAGAAGAATGGGGATAAAATAAATATTACATACGTAAAGAAGTAAAACAAGAGGGGGCCTCGACTGGACAGGTGTTGATAGTGTCTATGTGTGATGAATCAACTCTGTGTATCTAAATCCAGAAAGAAGGTGGGTTTTTATTTGTTTGTTTTTTAAGCTTTCCTGTAGTCTCCTGGAATTTCTTTACAAAAGTTTGGATGACACTGCCTAGCTAATAAACAGAATATTCTGTTCTACAGTAAAAATCCCTAGGGAATATTCAGGAACTTCTAGCAAAAATAAAGTGTCAGGAAAGCGAGTAGGAGAGGGAGTGGGTGACAGGGAACTCAAAAGAGATAAAAAAAAATTTTAACAGTTTTATAAGCCTAGTAAATAAAATGAAATTAATAAGCAAATCAGTTAAGACCATTGTTTTACTTTTTTAATAGATGAGCATGCTTTTATTCTTATACTGTAAATATTAGTAAAAGAATATATGGAAACACAAACCCTTAACTGTTGCCACAGAAACAGAAGAATAGGCAAAATTTAAATTTACCCATTGGAAAATGACGGTTCAGTATACCTCACCAAGAAGCTTTTACTCTTTTAAAACCTTTTCTCTCTCTCTCTCTTTTTTTTTTTTTTTTTTTTTTTTTGTCACAGCTGATTATAAGGAAAGTTTTAATACGATTGGAAACATTGAAGAGATTGCATATAATGCTGTCTCCTTCACCTGGGATGTGAATGAAGAGGCAAAGGTAAGTGAGAAAGTAGCATTGATTCATTGCTCATACTTTTTAAATAGCTGTCCATTCTCTGCAGATGATTCTTTTATAAAAGCTTCTATAGGTAGGGAAGGATCTGCTAAATTACCAGGAAAAAAGGAAACAAACCTCTTATCCTTCTTTAGAAGTCAGATACATTCGATTACACATTAAATTGACTTTTAGGGGGTGATGTGTAAGGGAGAAAAGAGTGTGTGCCTGCTCCTCTGTGGCCTCTCACAGAATGGGTCAAGTAGCATTTTCCTCCCAAGTCCTCCAGACCTCCAGGCTCCACTTAGCACTAGGGTGGTATAAGGCTGGGCCAGAAAAAGCTTTTCTAACTGCCCTGAAATTCCTGCTGCTTCTAGAGGCAGGAAGGGGGTCTGAGCCTTCTAGGCTTATGCTTGGGTGATGGAGGGGTGCAGGAAGCAGGGCTGCAGATCTCAAAACTTCTCAGACTGAGGTGCAGCCATAGTAACCTGGAGCCCTATCTTCCATGTTGGCTGCTTAAGCTTCTTCTGTTTCCCTGGAGTGCCAGCATGGTTAGGACATACAACGGTAAAATCTCTGGCCAGGTGTGTCCCAAGCACCTTTCCACCTTGGAACTGGTCTGGATAAGAAAGTAGGCTCATTGATACCCAGAATTGCCTTCCAGTCATGAGTTTCTTTGATTTCATGAAAACTCTAAACCTTTCTGCTGTGCTCACACTTTTTTTCTGTATTCCTTACCTTCTGATCCTTGATCCTTATTTTACACTTAAGGGTAGGTTCCAGATGAAATCTAAGCTTGTTTTCTGCTTCAGTTATGTCCCATCTACGAGGGTATTAGAAGACTTTGTCTTCAAACTAATGAAAAGGTCAATGTAAACAACTCCTTTCAATGCTTTATTGTCTCTCAGCAGGGGGAAGGTTGGGTGAGAAAGGAAACTGGTTGGGAGTTTGCAGGCACGGCTTACAAAAGAAGATGAATTGCTCAGTGTCTCATTTCACTCATGTATAAAACTATGTGAATGAAATTGGCTTCGGGCCCAAGAAAGGTGACCCAAATGGGCAAGCAGCAAGAGAGTGCCAGAGCAGCCAGGAGAATGTTCCAGTGGCTCAGAGCATCGAGGCAAGGAAGTAGGTCCTGCAGCGGGACAGAGCAGGCCTCCCATAGGACCATTGGGAAAGTTTGTCTCTAGAGCCCACTCCTCCATTTAAATTTCCTCACCCAGGCCATGTGCTTTCAGCCCTTTGTGAATCTCCTAAGCTGCCTGAATCCCATTCTCCTTGCCCCTTCCCCTCCCTCCATGCACACATCTCACCTTGCTCTGATCTGCTTGCAACCTTTCCTACACTCCTGCCTAACTCCAGCCAGTTCTTTCTTTGTGCCCCATTCTCTCAGAGGCTAGATTCCTGGACTAGCTACTTAGGAGGCAGTTTACTATGAATGCAGTACTGGGTTGGGAATTGGAATCCTTAGCAAGTCATCTGACCCATCTGTGCCTCAGTTCCCTCTTTAAAAACAAAAGAAACAGAAAAGTCTTTTCCAAAGTCTCTGCTATAACAAGCTTCGTGTTGGGGATATGATGTGTAATGTAGGGGGTGTGGGGAGAGGCAGGTGACAGCAGTGTGGGGACAGAAATGCCGTGAGAGAGAGGGCTTCCCAGAGCTTGGGAGGACAAAGGGATCCTGCAATTGGCAGTGCTTTGTCAACGTGAAAGCATGCTCCATACAGTGAGCTGTAGTCATCACCATCATTTTCATTAGCATGCAGTTGGAGATAATGAGCATTAGTGGGTAAATGTGTGAACTGTTGTCTTTCAATTGGGACCTTTTTAAGAAAATGCAGAAACCTGGAGGGGAGGCTTTCAACCATGAAATTCAGGCTCTGGTAGTTAATTTGGGATTGAGTTGCCCTTTTGGCCTGTTCAGATCGTGTCTCGTTTCTCATAGATTGGAGCTCACTTTTCTTGTTTAAATTTGTGTATCTGTGTGTGCTGTTCAGGCAGGCAAGTTTAAGCTCATATCCTCTGACAAATGGCAGTGGGGTAGATTTTATCTTTGCTTGTTGTGGATGGTTTCTTTAACAAATATTTGTAGTGATTATTATTTGGTTGCTGTCATTGTATGCAGTCTAGGTTAATCAATTAGTAATTTTAAAAAGTTCGAGTAATTTTCCTCAAACCACTGGAAGGGCTTTTAAAGAAATAAATCCATTTCTTTAGGGAGACTGAGAGGATTTTTTTTTTTTTTAATCTGCAAAGCCAAAGGCATTTCTTTTAGAAATTATTGATTTTATAATATGCAGATTACCAAAAAACCCACAAAATTCCGTGGTAGGTGATAAAGAGGCTTTCAACAAAAGAAGTAAATGGCATCCTTCCCTCTCACACTGGAGTTGTTTGTGATTTTCACGTTGTGGAATTCTTCCCAGGAGCAGTGCATTTGCTTTCTAATTCCTGTTGGTAACATCCACACAGGCATCTTTTGTAGGCCTCAGGGTGGGGCCCTGTTTAGTGATTTGTGTGGCCAGAGGGCATAAGCTGGGACCCGCAGAACATATACATGTGTTATCATGCATGTATCTATTTATATTTTGAATTTTTCAAAAAAAATAATCAGGAGATTATTTTTTCAAAAAAACCCATGTTCTCTTGGAACATGAAAGTTTCCATGTTCAGTGGGTCTGAGTAGTCTGCATCTGGTTCTTGTGAGGTGCTGGTCCCTCGCATTAATGCCTCCTCTAGCTGTCTCCATTGCAGGACTTTTCCTGCCTGGCCCTGCTGGACATGCGTTTTCATGCCCAACTGCACCTCCCCCCAGGCAGCTACAAGTGCAGTTTAGATCGTCATTGTCACATCGGAGGTGGACGTGGTGGGACAGCTCAGCGAGGCCTGTGACTGAGAGGAATTGGAGGAGGCACCAGCAGCATTCCCTGTTCCTCTGGCCAGGCCTCAGAGAGCCACCGTGGCAGCAGACGCTGTTTCCAGGTCGACTTTTGCCAGCACTATGGAAGGGAGCTGCTGTAATCTTAATGCCCGTGATGGTGATCAATCTTTATAGGTGGATTTTATATTTATACAAAATATAAAAAAATCACTTGGATCCAAATGTAAATACATGTCATCAAGTTGGATAATTAAACTTTAGGGTTAAAAATGAGATTTTTGGGGGGACAAGATTTTGTAAACCTTGCAGTTCAGAAGACACTACCAGTATGCTTTGAGTCACAGTAGCAGCGTTTCAGAAAACTGAATGTCTTCCCAAGATGCCTATGGTGAAGGACAACATTCACTTGGATATTTAATTTTTTATGTATTTATTTTTTAAAAAGTCTAGTACTTGTTAGTCTTACCACATATGTATAATCAAGAACTGATAGTAAGTTTTATGGATTTTTCCAGAGTGCCTTTCTACTTCTTTTGTTGCTGACTTTCATTTTATTTCTACCACTCAGTTAGTATGATTAGAAGCATAGGATGTGAAACTCTAATCATTTAGTTTAATTTAATTATAGGCAAAAATATGGCCGAGGGAGATATTAAAATTGTTCATCAAAATGAGGTTAGGGGATTAATTCCAGATCTCAATGGTCTGAAATGCGGCCTGATTTTGGCAGAACTGTTCCTGAGGTCTTCCCCGCATAACCGGTTTTGCTGGTTGCACCAGAGTATCTTTCTGCACAATGACACAAGCACAGCAGAGTCTCCAACAGGACACTCTTTCCCCCTCGGGGTTTGTGCAGTCTGGAAGCCCATGTGATGTGTCGGGGTGCCTGAGAGTGACTCAGTGGCATCTGGGTGGGGGAAGTTCTGAGCAGCCACATTGTCGCAGCTTGGAAATTGGTGGGGGTGGCGCACGGGTGATGCAGAAGAAGGACCTGGATTTCAGAAAACCAGGAACTAGCCCCCGCACCGGAATAGCTGGCTTTGGGCCTCACCTCTCTGGGCCCCCGTTTTCTGAGCTGTAAAGTGGGGGGTGGGGAGGAGCAGGGCTGACAGAGTATTAAGGTCCGTCCATATGATTCCAGTGGGAGGACTGCAGTGCCACATTCTCTTACATGATTCCTGTTTTAAAAGCTGTTTGAATTTTTTTCTTTCTTCCCCGTAGCCAAACACTAGTACCTAAAAAGTAGATTTGTTGGCCGCTAATCCCTGAGATGAGGAATTCCCACGCAAGACCCTTTTGAATTATTAAAGGGTGGTGAGCTCAGATTCCTGGCACTGAACACTGTCTTTCTCCCAGCGATGACATCATCCCCAGAGCAGGAAGGCAGCAAACCCTAATTACAGGCTCCGCTTTCTCCCAGATTTCTAAGGAAATTCTTGATGCTGGGCCCCTTAGTTTTGTCCAATGCCATTTTCTCTGTTCACAGTGATTTCAAGATTAAACTAACCTTGGTGTGCCACAAAGACGTCTCTCATATGACCCAGAGGAGAATTACTTGAGCATTAAGATGCTACTTAGTGTTTTGTGCTAACTTTGAGGAACAAGTTTCCTCTTTGTGTCTTTTCACAGGAACTCCAACACCAATTTCCTCTATTTCTATGCTTCCCTTTTCCCATGGTTTATAAACTCCCCAAGATGAAGGAGACATCTTTCCGTGAACTGCTTTTTAATCCCTCTGCAGCCAGTCCTCTTCGAGGTATCTTCATTCAGTGAAAATATTTCTTCCTCCCTGCCACCACCACTAAACAAGTAGACAGCAAAAAATCATGAGTAACCCATCTTTCTGTCTCTCTGATTTTTAAAACATCTTTCATAATTCAATAATCTGAAATGTTCTGCCCTCTCTGTTATTTCTTTGCTGCTTTCCAGCCTAGCACCTCTGCTTGTGCAGGGTGGAGGAAAGTTACTCTCCTGTAGAAGGGGACTTCTGGCATCGTCTAGTCCAGTCCTCTGCTTTGTCAGACCAGAGGTGAAAGTTCTTTCCTGCATTCCTCTCCATAGGAAGTTGTTGCAATTTTAGGAAGGACCTCTAGGATACAGATAAGGTGTGTGTTATCTCTGCTATCAAACTTTTGTGGTGAGGTTGAGTGTGAGCAGGGGTCAGGTGGGACCACAGGGGCCTGGAGATGTTATGGATGATTGTCCAGTGCATTTCAGAGTATGATTCCACTCTACATTAACTTTCTTCATACCAGGCACTGCACGGTTAGGAGAAGGGAAAAGGTGGGCTTTGAACCCAGATCCCCCCAGTCCTGAGTCCGTGCTCTTAACCACTATGCTTCTCATCCCAACAGAGGGAGATCTGCAAATTTTTCTTTAGACCAAAGCATTCTATGCTCTTCTCAAAAAATCTGTAGGGTACAGCCTGTTGAGTCCAGAAAGAAAACAAATGACCAGCTCTATTTCCTTGGGCACAGCAGTTCATTCAAGTCATCCTGCTTTTGCCTACTTCCTCCCGCACACCAAGCAAAGATGGGCCTGCTGGTCCAACACGTCTAGCACTTAGGTTTCTACCTCTTCATGTCCTTTGTTGCCCCAGCACATTACCAGTTCATATTATGCAAATCACTGACTGGAATGGGTATGAGAGCGAAGACTGAGATTGCTTGCTCTCATCAACTGAATGTGTGTGCACATGGGTGTGTGTGTGTGCACGTGTGTGGCGTAGACTATTTCATTTGCATAATAATTGCCTTGCTCGGTAATGTTGCAACTCAGATATATCAGTGCTTTCTTCTTTGTGCTTTTATGCATTTATTCTCCATTTTCCCTCTCTCTCTAGCTCCTTTCCCTGGGATCCTGAATTTCATTTTGTCAGTCATTTACATTCTCTGTCCTTTTCTTGTGTCTTCTTTCTGTTATGGATAGTAAATACTCTTGCTTACTTTTTTTTTTTTGCAAAATCATGCAAGAAGCACGGATTAAAAAGATAAAAGGAAATCCAAAGTAGGAATAAGGATTATTATCAGAGAAGATGATGGTTGCAAAAGGTCCACAATAACTATCTGATATATATGAGCAACTTTACTAAATCACAGTAAACCAAACCTCACATTTACCAAGCTGGTAAATCAAAAGTGAGTATTTACACATAAGCATTGTTCATTTTATAGATGGATTCCTCTAAATCTGTGTCTCTTTGGATGCTTTAAGTGAATTGGATTTACAAAAGAGTTTACATGTCATTTTTGAAACTGTAGAGAAATGTAGGGGTGGGGGTGAGATCATGTTGGTATTTCCTCTAAGCCCTATTTCCCTTAATGTTCTTGCTTATTTATTGCTTTGTGTTGTGTCTGATTTTGCATTAATGCTAAGGATATATCATCATCTAAAAACTGAACCCAGTGCAACGTACAGAAATGTGGGTATGCTAAGCTGAGTCAGCAGATAGGGAATGAAAAAAAAAGTGGAAGTTGAGAGTAAAAGGTTCTTGTCTATATTTGTAAATCTATTCTTAAGGAAGAAAATGAAGTTGATTTATGGCCCCAGCACTGACCTGCAGCTGCCCTGGTCATAAGGGTCCAATTGGTGTGACCTCTGTCATGGTGAATGCCGCTGACTTATTCGTGTCATGAGATATAACTAGAGCTGTCATATGGGGTGACTTAAGTTTTTCCTATAAAATCCAGTTCTCTTCCTTTTCTTATTATATGGGTCAACTCTTTCTCCTCCCAACACTGTCATTTGAAGGTACAGCTAGTGGACAGCAGGCCAAGCCTGTTGTTCCATCAGCTACTAATGGATAGGAAAACTGCCTTTCTGTCCTCATTATCTCAATTTTAATAGCTTAAAAGGTAGGATGGTAGAAATGGCAGTACTTTGACTATAGCCTATGAGAAGAGGGCAAATTGAAGAAAATATAGGACTCTTCCTCTCCCCCCATCCCAGCATTTCTTTTTCATCTGAAATGTTTAATTTAATGAATTTGTATTGGGTCCCCACTGTATACTGAACATAGTGCTTTAGAGGATTAAAGTTTTGGGAGTCTTGGTGAATCACGCCTCCCTAGGTGATGTTTCTAAATGAATAGCGTTCTCTTTCTGCCAAACTCCAGGACTGGACACAGAGATATAAAAAGACATGTAAATATTGATTTTCAGGATGAAAAGGAAAACCAAAGGAGTGAACAAAAGAGCCATGCTCTTAGTTCCTCCTGTGTTCTTGACCTCTCTCATTTCACCCTGGAATAGGCTGTTGCCTTTGGCTAGAGGTTCTCCATCTACTACAAGATGGTCTAGGATGATATAGAGTTGATAGATATTACTGATTTTAAAAGGTTACCCGCAAACTTTTGTGCGGAAGTTGGGCTTGATTTTAAACAGGTCACCTTATGGAAGGTTACGGAATATAATAGGAATCTCCATGATCTCAAAAGTGAAGTGGGGATGGGGGCGAGAACTCCTGGGAGGGGTCTTGAAAGGTCAAGATATACACTGAATCAGGGCAAATGGCATTTTTATGTGTTTGCTGGGGCGTGGTGTGGACAAAGAAACCTTTAAAAGGGAAAAGTAAATATTTGCTGGAGACTTTGGTATTGAACTTAAACAAAGCCATGCCTTTGTTCCAGTTTTATAAGGTAATGGATGGCAGGGAAAGCTATAAACTGGAGCTAATTCACATTTAGAAGGAATAATCTTTTGAACCCATCTCACTGAAGATATCAACAGCTTGATCTTTTGTTAGAATGTGGAGTATCCATGGTTTCTGGCCTGAATTCTGCTTAAGGATCTGTAACTAACACATATGAACAGTTGTATGTGTGCAGAAAATTAGAATAAAGACTTGGATTTCACAGAATGATGGTGTGTGTGTGTGTGCGCATGCATGCGCACACACAATGGCCAATATTTGTTCAGTGATTACCATATATCAGGTGCTCTGCCAGATACTTTCTACACATTATGCAATATTCATATTGTTTATTGTTAAGTGGATATTCATTTTCATTTAACACATGAGGAATGCTAAGCCTAGAGAGGTTAGCTAGCTTGCCTAAGGTTGCTCAGCTAATACAAGGCAGAGCTGAAATTCCAGCCACAGCCTGTCTGATTCTGAAGCATGTGCTCTTTCCAGACTGCCTTTTTGAGTTGGGAGGATCTAGTAGTAGCATCTTCTACAGTATGTCTGCCCAGGGTACAGTCACTGCTTCCAAGCAGCATGCTTGCTGCGTAGCATGCACTATGCAGGCAGTAGGGATAAATAGATTAGATAGGCCATAGCCCCTGCTCTCTGAGAACTTTTTGGCTAGGCAGGGAACTAAGGCACGAATGTAAATATAACTGTAATACAAGCTAGAAAGTGACAAGGGCTCCAATGAAGATAAAGATAGAAGTAAAGTGTTAGGAGAGTTCTGGAGAGAGAGGTGACTTTTTTTATTTTAAAAAATTTTCCCAACTTTTTATTTGGAAAAATTTCAAGTGAAATGTTGAAAGAACAATATAATTAAAATCACGTACCCTTTAACTATGTTAACTTGTTAGCATATAGTCACATTTGCTTAATCTCTCTCTCTCTTTCCATACATACACTCTCACAACACTCTCACACATGCCCGCACACATACTCACACATGCACACTCGCACATGTGTACATTTGCACACACTCATACACACCTGTTTTGCATGTAGGCTGCAGACATCATTCTAAATCCTTCAGCATGTGGCGAGAGATCCCCTTTCTGTAAGATCACGGAAGACCTGAGGAACGATCTGGCATATGAGCTGGAATTTAGGTATGTGGAAGTTGGCAAACCCAGCATGCCAGACCAGCAAACTGGGTGGATGTTCAGATGTGCAGGGACCGGAAAGGACAAGAAGAGCAGGGAATTCTGGAATGCTGGAGAGAAGTTAGAATCATCTGTAAAGAGAGGGTGATAAAAGTCATTAGAATGGATGAGATTTCTATGGAGAGAATATGCAGGGTGGACAGAGGGAGTCAGGGACAGGACTTTAACCCTCTCCATTTAGAGGCACAGGAAGAAGAGCCGGAGAAGGAAGGGATCAGGAGGAAGAGCACAGACACGAAGGGGGTGGGGGGAGAGGAACAGGAGTGAAAGGAGGAGCTGGCCAGTGAGGTCCAATGCTCTAGGCAGTGGTTTCTCAAAGTGTGGTCTTGTGAAGGAGCATCAGCACCACCTTGGGAACTTGTTAGAAATGCCAGTTCTTGGACCTCATCCCAGACCTACTGAATCAGAGGCTTTGGGCTTGGGACCCAATTGTCTCTGTGATTCTGATGCACACTGAATCAGAGCACTCCTTCTTATAAGGATGCTGCTGAGAAGACTGACTTTGAAGAACTCAATTTTGGTAGAGTGGCGAAGTCAGAGGTCAGATTGAAAAGAGCCAGTTAATTTATATGTGCACAAAAACCATGTAAAAAAGATATTCTTTGCAGCAGTGTTTATAAGATGAAAAGACTGGAAGTAACCTAATGTTAAAGAAATTGTTACTCCCATCTTCCATGGCTGTCTGATTGATGTATGACACACACACAGACACCTATATTAAGAGAGAAACTGAGTGCAATAAATTCAAATTTTATTAAGAGGTCAAGGAAGTAGTCCAAGACTGTAGTGCTGGGATTTGCTCTAGGTACCTCATTATTTTGAGCCTCTTAGTACATTTCAGAGAAAGCTCTATCTTCCTTCCTCTCACAAAACTTGACTTGTGAGTTGAGTCCATGTATTCCCAGCACCTGAAGCTCTGAGCTCCCAGGCTACTCCTCCCCGCAGCCTCTTACACTACTCCTGTCTCGTTGTGCTCACACCTCCTCCTTCCAGACAAACACCTCTGCTTGGCCCTGCTGCCTGCTACCTGTGTGCCTACCCAGACCTCCTTTCCCTGCCAGCCTTCCCAGGAGAGATGCTCCCACTCTATATTCACGTCCTCTTTCACTTGCCCGCAGCAACCCAGCTTCCTTTCCTTCCCTCCTCTAGTCTGACCTCTGCAAGGCGCGCAGAGCCTCCCTCCTGAAGTCCTCATTCTCCTTGTCCTCTCTTTAACTTTCACGTTGGCCACTGTTCTAACTGCCCTTGGCCTCAGTGAGCCACACTCGATCTCATCAAGTACTCATTATTCCATCGCAGTGATATAGATGTCCTGATTTGCCACTTCCTCACCAACCCCCACCCCTTTTTAAGGTCCTTCTTCACCTCTCCAACACAAACCCTCCTCTCCCGTTGGGCTGGTCTCACCATTTTCAAAGCGGCGTGCATGATCTTCTCCTCCATCTCTCTTCCTCCTAACTCAAGACTGCTATTATCCTGACAACTTTAGCTACGCAGACCAATCTCAGCTTCTAGCCTTTCTGCTCACTAAACAAGGGCATGGATAAAGGGGGCAATGTGTAAACATAGTTTATGTTCTTTTAATTCATTTGACAAATATTTGTTGTGTCTACGGGGCTGGCACTGGGAGCAGAGTGAACCTGAGGGAGACCAGGGCCTTCCTGTCATGGGCTTACAAATCTTAGCAGAGCAGACCAGTAATTCAGCAGGAAACAAACAAACAGTAAGATGTGTTCAGCACTACTTGCTAGAAGAAAACAGAGAAGAGCAATGAGTTAGAGTTTGCTAAGGGCATGGGATGAGGGTGAGGAAGAAGGCAACTCTAGAGGGCATGGTCAAGGCAGGTATTTCTGGGGAGTTGACATTGGACTGACATCTGAAGGTGATAAGCAGTGGGAACAGCACAGGAGGCAGAGGGTGCCGCATATAGCAAAGGCTCTGAAGCAGGAGCAAGCTTGGCATGCTCTGGAAACAGAAAAAATTGAGCTGAAAGAACATGTGAAACTATGGTAGAGTATGTGAATAAATCAAATGTGCATCTGTGTGTATACATACATACCCCACAGTATCCTTAGGGGGAAGTGAAGAACTATGTTATAATCATTCCCTAAAAGTGCTACATAAATGGAAGTTTCAGAAAATCGAGTAGTTTCTTAAATCCTCGACTAAATAGCACACTCCCTGGGGGGAGGGAGTCTATCATTCTTGTGTCACCAGCCCCTAGCATAATGCTAGGCACAGAGAGAAGATACTTGATAAAATATTTGATGAATTAATGCATAGAAGACGTGAATGAATTCCCAGGACTGAGATTTCACTTTTAATATCACCTACTTTTAGTCTTTCTGTCTCAATTTGGCAATGCATCTGCACCCAAATATAATCATACAAAATGAAAGAAAAATGATGAAATGTAAAAAAACAGTCTGTAAGGTCTCTAATAATTGCAAGAACCAAGAAGAGAACAGAATAGAGAAATGGCAAAAGCAAACTTATGTATTTATATATATTTTGTATGAAAGGAAAATGTATTCCAGAGTTAAAATTATTATTTCTAGATCATATTTTGTTCTTATACCTGTAATTTGGAGGCTAATGCACGTGTAATTTCTTGGGAAAGAGGTCTTTACGGTCTCAAACTATCAGGAAAAAAGTCACTTTCTCAGTCTTTAATCAGAGGGAACTTCTTAAAAGTGCAAATACAATTGTTAAAAGAGGAAAATAAACACATTACATCAAATCATGAAAGTTATGATTTTCTAAATCCAAAATTGCTTTCTAAATCAAAGGCAAGCCCATTTATTTTAATGGTAAGTTCTCAGAAAAATGTTATGAGTTAAGAGTCAAGTTACTCTAGTAACTCCAATGCTCATTGATCTGTATACTATATGCATACTGCAAAAATGAGAGGTATTTTGACCTTGGTAAAGTTACTTGTCTTGTGTAGGAACCACAAAATGGGAATTATCATTCATTTATAACAAATGACTTTATTAAAAATGTCAAATGTCAGGGGAATGCCTTAATTTCTTGAAAAGGTATGTTTCACCTCTTGGTACTATTTAGAAACAATTCTTCTCTATTAATTAATCTTTGAAACAAATTTGTTTGTTATCTGCCTGAAAACACCTGACTTAATATTTTTCTAAAAAATAAGTTTTGTGCTAGCACAATTATAGGAAAAAAGTAACTGTGGTTTTGAAAATATCATACAGACATATGTAACATTCATAACGCAGTGGTGACAGAGCAATTGTACATGGCATTTAGGCTCTCTTTATGTACTTAGGCTCCTACTGAAGTTAAAAAGAACTTTCTGTGCTTGACATTTGGTTGAACATTTGGTGAGGAAGTTCAGACCTTTTCCCTAAGCCTCTCTAATTCACATTTACAAAACAAGTGCTTTGTAGATAAACTTCCAAGAAATTTGCCCTCACATTTGCTTGCTGTGCATGGAGCTGGGACATGGTTGGGTTTGCAAGATGAAACAAATTAAAGCTTATCAGTTTCCAGGCGAAGGTTTTCCTTAATGTCCTTCCATACTTTCCCAACCCTCTTAACTGCAGTTAAAGTTCAACCACTTGTGTTTTGAGTGCAGCACAGCGAGACTATGATTGATACCATCGGGCACTGAGACTGTGCTTTGCTGCTGGGTCAGGCAGCCAGGTAAAAGGAAAGCAGTGCCAATCCTCTTGTAAAGTGCCTGCCTATTAGATAACTCTGGAGCTGCCAACATGGTGTAAAAGAGAAGGCAGCCTCTCATGTTGTTTGCTTCTTATGGAATATGGACTCAAAGGGTGCTAATTGGACCTTCTACGAAGGACTCTGTTTCTATTAAGAGGCCCTTGTCTAAGTGTCTCCTTGTGGAGTCTACAGTGTGGTACCTTCATTTAATGACCATCTCTACTGGGTGACTGATTTTTATAGTTCCTCCAAGGAGGATTTAATCTGTTTTGTATAGTATATTGCTAGTAAGCATCTGTTATTTCAGTCTCTTATAGTTGAAACTAGGAGCTAACAAGGCCACAATTAATATTATTTCCTGTCTAAGTGTATGTCCACTGTGAGTAATGTATTGATAAATTGGTGAGCCAACCATGAATCCTTAGGAAATACCCTCTTTTGTTTTCTTACTTTAGGCAGGCTTTGTAAAGGAGTGGAAAGAAACCAGTCTGGGTTGGAGCCCCTGTCGATTACAGGTACCAATAGGCAGATTCCTATTTGAAATGAATGGTCCAAATCATGGACAGCCGCGTAGCTGACTAGAATCATCATTTGATTAGCTGATGCAAAGTTGTGCTTCTACATTCTGGCCAAGATAACTCCTTTGTCAGTATAAAAAATAACAGTAAAAGAAGTTGAATTTGAGTGTTCCTAGAAAAGGATACTTTTTTTTAAACCTAAAGTTTAGCGTTTGCTGAACCTATTGTATTCTTCAGAGCACTATCACATTGACTCTCCCCATCCAGCCTCTGACTTTTGTGACTACAGGGATCATAACTGGTGCACCTACGATAGTGTTCAGCACAGTCTCAGGAACTTGGTAGGTACTTAGAAATACTTGTTGCACGAATGAATGCGGAATGAACATTCTATGCAGTTAGTACATCTCCAGGAGCAGTTAACAGCATTTTCTGCTTTATGTGGCCTGGGTGGGCAAAATAGTTTTAGATTGGAAGTTCAGTAGGAGAATCAGACTTAGCATATTATTTCTTAGTCTCTAATACTCAGTTCCTCTGAAAGACCTGACATTTGTGTCTTTAGTTGTTCCCTCTCTCTTTTCAACCATTCCTCACTAATGAACAAGTATCTATGGAGTCCCTGCTCTGAGCCCTGCATCTGTGTGGGTTTTGTGTTTTATATTTCATTATGATCTCCAAGTTCCATGCTCTGTTCTGTGTTCTTGAAGACTCTCTATGCACCTTTCTTTGGGAAAGCCTTGACTGCTCTGTGTCATTGTTGAGTTACTCATCTGTCTTCCCCTTGGCCTGTCAGCACACAAGGCAAGGTTTGGCTATCTTCTCTCTTCCCAGCATCTAACATTGTGTTTCACCCATTGTGTGCTTGTGTTGCTCTTTGTAGAATGAATGAACAACTGGAATGAATGAATGAATGAATGAATGAATGAAAGAAATGATGTGTTCATAGTTAGATCATCTTCAGGTGCTTGTTTTCAGGTTGTGATTGGAAATGAGTAACTGTGAATCAATGTACCAGGTGGTTGTTATTAGCATGTCACTAAGACCTGCCTGCGTTGTCTGCTATTGCTGTGGTGCCTTGCTAATGCTTCTCTCATTGCCAAGGGAGAAGCTCGAAAATGAAAAATGATCTTTGTAGAGCTATGCCACTAAAAATGAGATGCCTGGTTGTATAAATTACAAAAGCCTCTAAGTGTAGGGCTTGAAATGACTTAGATCAGGCTTGGAGTTAAATAACAAATCCGCATGGCCTATAAAATACAGCTCATGGCAGTGGGTCTTTGCTTTCTGCAGGGCTGCTCTCTGTGGAGTTGCTATATATGAGAAGCTTCAGGTTAAGAGTTTGAAGGTGCCTGGAAAGTTCAGGGGGTCCAAACAAAATAAACAAAATATATCTGATGAAATGTTTTTAGGAAACTTAATTGTACAATTTAAAAGCATTGGGTTATTTAAAATTTTATTTTTCTCCTTTTTCTGTCTCTTTCAGATTTTCATCACCGTGAATTGCCTAAGTACAGATTTCTCCTCGCAGAAAGGGGTGAAAGGACTTCCTTTGATGATTCAGATTGATACATACAGTTATAATAATCGCAGCAATAAGCCCATTCATAGAGCTTATTGCCAGATCAAGGTCTTCTGTGACAAAGTGAGTAAAGATGACAGTTTGTCATAAAATTATCTTTATTATTAGATATTGCTTTTAATGACATTTCCCCCTTGTCACCTTCTGTTGTCTGGTGTTGTCAAAATGAAAACCTTATCAATCACAGTGGGAGTAGCACTCCATTATTCTTAATTCCTGTTAGATATCCAGTCAACTGTAATGTTTTTTCAGTCATTTTTTTTTACCACTGATTTAATAACTGACAGGACTGTGGTATGAGTCTACCTCAATTATATGGCTGAAATAACAGATTAATAGTTTTTACTGGTATAGATCCTGTCCCAGAACATATCAGTGTAACTTTTATTATTTGATGCGTTATATTGGATCTTACCTAGACACATTTTGGAATGGAAATATCACCTTTAAAATAAGTTCATTAGTAAATGTGCACTCAGGTGGTGGTGTAGTTTTTTAATCTCCCTGAATCTCACACAAAAAGACACAGCAATTAGAAAAACAAAATCTAACTCCATGATTAGATGACAAGATATCTGCACATCCCAAATATGAGTGGAACGATGATGAAACTTTGATCTTTGAGGGTGAAAGTAGAAGGAAAGCCAGGGGGCCACTTGATGACTAAAGGAGAGGAAATCTACAAAATTTTCTGAAGGTTCTCACTGGAGAGTAAAGTGGGCCATGTGAAAACAGCTTGTGAAACTGAGGTGGGGGGATACAGTTTCTGCAGAATCCAGTTTGTTGATGACTACAAGAGGATTGAGCATTGGTGTGGTTTAGACTCTCTGAAATTGAATAGAATGGGAGAAATGGGGGCAAAGGAATGAGAAGGACCAGATAAAAATGAGGAAAGGAAGGGATGCGGAGAAGGCAGATCTCAGAAAATATAAGACTATTTTTGTCACTTTGTGATCACAACAGAAGAGGGAACATGGAAACCATGAAGCTAGAAGAACTATCCTGGCCCATCCATTTCAGTTAAAAATGACCAACAAAAAGAGACAATTGACTCCCACAAATCTCGTGAAAAAAAGAGAGTAAGACCAGATTGACATCTCTGTAGACAATAAATTCCAGAAATACATACCCACAAAACAGGTGAAAACTGTAGGCTAATGTTTTAAAATTAGCTAAAAGGAATTAAGAAAATAATAGACGTTATGAAGAGCAATATAAAATATCTCAGAAATGAGATGTTTGAAGAATGGAATGATTTGAAAAGAGATTTTATAGAACTTGGAAAGAATTTAGAAATAAAAGATTAAAATGGTTCAGAAGTAAAGACTATACTAGAAGCAAACATAATAAATAATGCCTTAAGAGAAATACAAGTTGGAAAGGAGCAAATTTTTAAAAATTAGAAGAAATTTAGGAAGAGATGAGAGAGAAAATATAGAAGAGAGGTAAAGAAGATCCTATTTATGTATGTGTGTATATTGTTAGGAATCTTTGAGGAAGAAAACCACAAGGGAACAGAGCAAATGCTAAAAATGGTAAAACAGGAAAATTTGAAATAGAAAGGACCCACTACATACTTGGGAAAATTGACCCAGATCATCTAATACCAAACAGTTAAGCCACCAGACTTTAAAAAAAGAAAAATATCCTTTAGGCATCTAGGTAAAAATAGTAATAATAAATTACTTATAAGGAAAAGAAAACCAGATTATCACCACCTTTCAGCAGCAACACTATGTCAGAAGACAATGATATTTAAGATAATTAAGTAAAGAAAATGTGAACCAAGGATTTTATATCCAGTCAAATTGACTTTCAAGTATAAAGGCCACAGAAAACCGTTTCAAAAAGCAAAAACCCAGGGAATATTCCTTCTTTGAGAATCTTTTAGAGAACAAACTTCAGACAAACATTAGGACTATAGAGGCATTGACTTAAGGCATGGTGGTAAGCATTAAAATTTATATTTACCTATAGATCTAATTCTGAACAATGGGGGAGACAGTACTGGCAAAATGTTCTGACAATGTAGGCAGAGTGCAATTATAAAAAAAGGGGAGGGGAGAATGGGAGGGTATATGAAGAGGAAAGTAAGCTGACAAATTGCTTATAGGAACCAACTAGGGGTAAATGGATATTACTTCAGATTAGATGCTGGGGGAGAGGGGAGGAAGGAGCATAGGAGATGAGTAGCTAATTCAGTATCACCTGGCACTCTTAAAGGCGATTCAGTCATTTGTTTCAAAGTCTATTGTGCCATTAAAATGTCTGAGTTCTGGCTTAGCAACGATAGAGCCACATCTTACAGAGCCAGAATTTGGAAAGAGAATCTGGTACTATAAACTTTACCCTACAGTAATAATGGCTCCCATTTTTTGTGCATATCATAACTTTGTATTCCTTGTTCATTTCATTCTTACAACATTCCACAACATTACTGTTGTTTGTTTTAAACATTAAGAAACAAGGCCGAGAGAGAAAAACCCAAGTTCTCTGAATGCTGAGTCCACATACATGTAACTGCTTTGCTGTAAAGCTTTCCTCAAATGCTAGCAATTTGCCATTATGGATGGCTGAGCCTGGTTAGCATCAAAGTTAGGAAGTTGGAGAAATATAGGAAAAAAACGAAAGTAAAAGGCAAGATAAGTATAGGAAAAAAACGAAAGTAAAAGGCAAGAGAAAAGTATATGATATGATAGCTGAGAACAGAAGCAATTCACAGAAGAAATGTCCATGTGTAGGGAGGAATGGGCTCCTGGGAGCAGAGAGCAGTGGCAGCTGAAATCAGATAGGGTCACAAGAGTGGGGGAGGAAAATGCATTAACTAGAGCTGCACACGGGTTTAGGGATATTCAACATAGCCATAAATATCCCCCAAATCTCAGTAGCCTCTCAGGTCATGACAATTTCATTTAGCTCCAGTCGTCCAGCTGTCAGAGCAACACAGCAATCCCAGGGACACTGGCAATCTCCAGGATAGAGGAGCCAGTTAAGCAAATATGCAAAGTCATTGTGTAGACGAGAAAACAGTGGGTCAGAGAGCATGAGGAACTTGCCCAGAATCACACAGTGGAAAACTTTGCAATGGATGCTAATACAGGTCTGATTCCAAACACAGTCCTTAAATTGATAAATAACTTTATACATAGAATGCCAAATTGACAACTGACAATTCAAATCCTCAACAAAGAGCCAAAGTGGCCTTTAAAAATAGCAACAAAAAATCATTGTATCTTTAATTCAGTATAATGAACATTAAGAAAGCAATATTTTCAAGCAATATACAACATGGAAATTTTAAAGTACAAATGGGCAAGCATTTAAAGTCATTTAAATGCACCTGTCTTTGAAGTCGCTGATTTTATTCCAGATATTTCAAGGGAGATTGTAGGATCACCCTCTATGAATCTACTTCTTGAAAGTAGGGAGTATAGTTATGGGGTGAGAGAAATGAGGAGGGAAGGATGGCATGGAAGAACTGGGCAAATAATTTACCTCTACTTTGGTAGTTGGAATTGCAAGTGGAAAAAGATGGCTTCAGGGATGCTCATATCATTATTTTATTCCTGAGTGAAAGAAGAGTGTTGTACTGTTGTTCGCCTATGCCCGAGAATAAGAGGGACTGTAAGAAGCTAGGGTACATAAAATGATGGATTATACTTTTTGTTTGAAAAAAAAATTTTTTTTTAAAGATTTATTTATTTATTTATTTATCCCTCCCTTGCTGCTTGTGTTTTACTGTGTCCATTCGCTGTGTGTTTTCTCCGTGTCTGCTTATCTCCCCCTTGCTGTGAGGTCCCGCTGCATCAGCCCTCGCGGGCGGGCCGGCCTGCTCTCACAAGGAGGCCCCGGGTGGGGGCCTCCCGTATGGTAAACGGGGCCTCTATCCATTGAGCCACACCCGCTTCCTGCAGTGAGGTCTTGCTGCATCAGCCTACCGCGCTGCGCGGGCTGGCGGGCCTGCCCTCACAAGGAGGCCCCGGGTATGGTAAACGGGAGCTCTATCCATTGAGCCACACCCACTTCCCTGAAAATGTTTTTATAAAGTTTCATTTCATTATAAATCTTATAAATGTTTATTTCCTCTAAAAGGGAGAGGGTGAAAAAGAGAAATGTGGGTGTATACAAAGCTAAGTCATGCTGAATGAGTAATGTGTAATAAGGAAAGAAATGGACAGAGAACCATTATACATGCTTGAGTGAACATGTTTGTAAATACATATGAAATTCAAAGTGTTAGACACTTTGCCAATCAGAAAAACAGGTGGCACTTCTGATATCTCCCATTTTAAACACCAGTGTAATATCAGTGCTAACTAGAAGAAAATAGAACGTGGGTAAATTATTGGCTTGGATTCCAAGTAACTAGTGTTGTAAAGAATTTCTAGTGGAGTGTTATTTGCAGAGCCTGATGTTTGGGGCAGGTGGGTAGTGGTCAGGAAATTCTTAAAGAGGAAATCTCTTGGGGCAAGATGGGTCAATTAATCTTAATTACAATTCAGTTCTTTATCAAGCTAGGCACAAAATCTTTTGTAATTTGCCATCATGATTGCAACTCTAACTTCAAACTCAGGCAAAGTTCACTCTTGTGAGATTAAAAAGGGGAAGAAAAGTTTAATTTTTGCTCTTTTCAAATGGGAGTGTAAATGCAAATGCTTAATTTGAATTATTGCCTAAAGCAAAAGAGTATTTCATTTTAAAACTGTAAATTTTCCAGTCACAGCCCAGAGTCGTAAACAGATGGAATTCTGCAATATTTATAGTTCTTCAGCTTGATTTCTAATTAATATACCTGTGAAATTATAGATGAAAATAAAGACCTTCTCTGAATTGTTTTTTTTTTTTTTGGTATTCTGATATTTATATTGAAAGGGCATATGTTTATGCATTTTCAAAACAAAACCTTTCAGGATATAGCTATGTATCTTAACTAAATTGATGCCTATATCTGTATCTATATATCTATATTTAATTACTTCCATAGTCTTCCATAAAACACAAGAATTGAATTGCTGCAAACAGTAACTATGTATTGTGCAAAAATTGAGAAATAAAGCCATGTTCTTGAAATAAGTTTAAGAGGAACAATATGAATATCTAATAAGAGACCATTATAGCCATTTACCTTTCAAGAGTTAGCAAAAAGATGACAGGAAAGCTTCAGATACAGTTTTCAAATTTAACATTTTGTAGTGAATGTTTAGGTGGGGGAAATGATTTTCAAAATATAATTTTGGTATTTATGGCAAATTGTACTTTTTTCTTCACTTTTGTAAGAATGGTCTAGAAGCTTCAGGCCACAAATAGTCATAAGAGGCTAAGAATGTTATCCTAAGAGGGAAGGTATGTTCAAGGGAAGAGGTCTCCATTTTAATTGAATGTATATAAGCTCTCTTGAGTTGTCCTGAAGTCAAAAGCTTTATCTTACAAATGGGAACTGTAGTTCTCCCAAAAGTGTTTGGATACTATCAGAATTGTTTTGCCATGCTAATAACGGGCATGGCAGGAAACTTCTTATATAGGTGTGGCACCAAGACTATGCTTTATAGAGGGCTACTCTGTTTTATGTTTTATGTTTTATGTTAGGTTTGGCATATCAAAAAATGTCTATAAGATAGTAAGCAGGTGACTCTTGCCTAACTATACTGGTCATATGCAAATTTTGAAACAGATTAATTTTAGACTTTTTCCTTATAGAAATAGCATAAAATGGAATACCAATTCAGAAATAAAGTTGCTTTCAAACCTTGGTGTATGTCTTGGGTGAGTTGCAATTTATAAGAGATAATAAAACAATCCACATTTCTATATATATTAAATGCTATATTGAGCTCCAAACACACAGAAAAACATGCCTTATGTGGATCCAATAAAAAATGAATAACAGTTCCCATTACCAACTTTGGTATTTTGGAGAGCCTTTTGCTTATGTTTCACATCCATCTGAACAAGATGGAGTCTATGCATTTAAAACTTAATTTTGTGAAAATATTTCATGTAATCTAGATACTTACAAAGGCTTTATAAAATCTTGTTATATTTTTTATAGGTAGAAATCAGGTTATCTTAGAAAGACTTCCAAAGCAAATATTCCTATATCTTACCTCCTCCTTGTTATGAATTTGCATGATCTGTGTCAATGACGATTTAAAACTTAAAATGATGATTCCCTTTGACAGCAAGAAGTTTTTGATGTATAAAGTGCATATTTAAATTCTCTGCTTAAAAATATAATAATTATGCAAGACTTACCTATGGAAAGATCTTAGAATTTACCTGGCTTGGAGTGAGTGCCATCTAAGTATTAGCTATTATTACTCATCCTACAGGAATTGGCTCAAAAGCCATCTCTTTCATGATGTCTTCTTTAATCACAGATCCCCATTGTGTTATGTTTTGCCTCGCATTGGCCAGAAATGAAATTGTGCTTTTAAAAATAAATAGCAGGGAAGCGGGTGTGGCTCAGTGGATAGAGTCCCCGTTTACCATATGGGAGGCCCAGGTTCGCTTCCCGAGGCCTCCTTGTGAGGGCACGCTGGTGGGCTGATGCAGCAACCTCACGGCAGGAAGCGGGTGTGGCGCAATGGATAGAGCACCCGTTTACCATATGAGAGGCCCCAGGTTCGCTTCCCAGGGCCTCCTTGTGAGGGCAGGCCGGCTAGCGCGGCGCCGTGGGCTGATGCAGCAAGACCTCACAGCAAGGGGGAGATAAGCAGACACGGAGAAGACACGCAGTGAATGGACACAGCAGCACAAGCAGCAAGGGAGGGATAAATAAAAATAAAATAAATAAATCTTTAAAAAATAAAAAAATAAAAAATAAAAATAAATAGCAGGGAGCAGATGTGGCTCACGCAGTTGAGTGCTCACCTCCCACATGGGGGAGGGTTCCGTTTCTGGTGCCTCCTAAAGAAAGAAAAAATAAAACAGAGAAAATAAACAAACAAACAATGAGCAGACAAGAGCAAACAGATGAGGGAGCTATGGTGGTGGGGGTGAGGGGTAGAATTTAAAAAAAGAATAGCCAAAAAAAATTGCCAATGTAATAAGTGAAAAGTATAATTGATTTCATTGTTTTAACTTAAACTATATATCTATATACATTCATACACATTCATACATGTACATACACGCACATAGGACCCTTGCCCATTTTTCCAATAGTGTATTAGTTGGGTATTGTTATTTTGAGTCATATATTTAGGACCTAACTTTAAGGTACTGGGGGCAGGGGATTGAACCCAGGACCTCGTATGCGGGAAGCCGGCGCTCAACCACAGTCACATCAGCTTCCCTGAGTTGGTTTGTTTCGTTTGTTGTTTGTTTCAGGAGGCACTGGGAACCAAATCTGGGACCTCCCATGTGGGAGGTGGGCGCTCAGATGCTTGAGCCACATCCTCCAGGACCCTAACGTTTTATGTAATATTTTATTGCAAATATTTTCACTAGTCTTTTACTTTTTAATTTTATTGATTTTTCTCTTTTTTTGCATAAGAATTAAATTTTTTTATTTTCCATTAGATTTCTCTGTGTGTGTGTGATTTGGGGGCAGTTTTTAAGGGCTTAGACTGTCACTGACTAGTTTGTTCTTTGCTGCTCCTTGAATTTGCAAAGGCTGCCATTGTAAACATGGATGTGAAACTTGGGGGAGACACTTGGGCTGGGGTGTAGATGTGGGCCCCTGTCTAGAGAGTCATGAAAACATGGGAGCAGAATGAAGACAGAGAAAGGAAAAAAAGAACATCTGCATTTGGAGGAAGAGAAAAGGAAAATAAGGTAGCAAAGCTGACAGAGAGGAGTGACCAGAGAAGAGGATAATCAGGGAGTCATTGTAGACCTGGAAGGAAAGAGATGCAAGGTGATGGTCAACTGGTTAACTAGGAGAGGATTTGGCAATTCGACAAGAGAAGCCAATAAAAAGTCAGAGTTAGAAGGAACAGAGGAGCAAAAAGGAGGCAAATACACCAAACTTTTTTCTGTTTGGTTGATTGAGCACCATCCCTAAGAACACAGGTAAATATTAAAACAAAAACAAAACTCTCACTTCAGTGTACCAGATGACCCTACATTCTGTGTAGTTTCCTCATGCCCTCCCTTGTTTCCACCACTGTAATGATACTTAAAAGTTCTGTAACAATGACCAAAAGAAAAGTTTTATAGCGAATTTGCACTTAACATAAATGCCTGCTCCTTGCCTAGGAATGATGTGAATGAGTCAGTGCTTCATCTTAGGACATTTTACTTTCATCACTAAAGTTACTTAGGCTGCTCCACTGGGATAGGGAACTGGGTCTGGTCTTTTTGTATGGATTAAAAACTGAAGTTGTTTAAATGAGGAAGATACCCAAAACAGGTTAAAATCTGGGAGAGGTGGGGTTACTCAGAGGTCAGAAATGCAGTTTAGACTAATGGCCCATCCTCCTCCTCCTCGTTGTTTTGTTTTATGTCCTGTGACTTGTGTGCTAACAGTGTTTTGATAACATGCCTGGCATTGTTCGTATTTGTTTATTTGTTTGCTGTCAGGGAGCGGAAAGAAAAATCCGAGATGAAGAGAGGAAGCAGAACAGGAAGAAAGGGAAAGGCCAGGCGACACAAACCCAGTGCAACAACTGTAAGTTTCCCTTGAGACAGACTTTCCCCTCTAAGGGACAGCCTCCAGCTGGGCGGGGTCCCCTGGGGCACAGATGGGAAGAAGTACGTTGCAGGGCATACTGACCAGGTGAGGGATGGCTTGCTTTTCCCTGGCAGTGGAGACTGGGTGAATTGTACCTGTGAAAAGCAAATAGAAGCACATCATCACAGAATGTTTGAGCTAGGAGGGACTTCGCAATATCATGGAGACCAACATCCTCCTTGTGCAGACAAGGAAGCCAAGGCCCAGAGGCCCAGGAGGGTGTGGGCAAACCAGAGCTCCTCCTCACAAGTGCTCATGTACCGTCCTGGGTTCTGTCTGCTAGTGTGGCAGTGGGGTTTGGGGGGCTTTTAAAGTGTGTCCACATCTATAGTGTTTGGAAAGCTTCACTGGAGAAAATCAGGAACTTTAGCCAAGAGTAGGGCTTGCAGTTGAGATTTCTCAGGCATACATAACCCTCCCATTAATGGGTTTTGTGATCACGTCCAGCCTCTGATGGGAAGTTGGCTGCAATACCTTTACAGAAGAAGAGTGACATCACCTACTTCAAAACGATGCCAGATCTGCACTCTCAGCCAGTTCTCTTCATACCCGATGTTCACTTTGCAAACCTTCAGAGGACAGGACAGGTACGGCCAACTTGCTAACATCCACCTGCCATCCAATCCGGGGATGGTAGGGCCTTAAGGTAGAATCACTTCAGGTAGCATTGACCTTAAAGTGGCAATGGTTCTCTATTCATTTGAAAAGTCAAGGTCATTCCCTACAGAAAATGTTTTTTTTTATAGAAGGGAATGTCTCCAGGTAAGAAACCCACTTACTAAGGGGAAGAAGATAGTGGGCTGAATTAGTGAGGTGTTGACAAAGCAACTAAAGAGGAAGTAAGTAAGAGGGCTGATGGCTGGTAAGAAAAATTTTGTTTTGTAAGCATTGTCCTGCGGCATTCGCTTAATGCAGTAGAGCGCCACCTAATGGCGGGAAATCGAGGTGCACCTATAGCTTCGTAAAATTGCACAAGGGGAAAACACTTTGATTATTAAAACCCCATCTGGGAAACAGGAGTGGCTCAGTCGATAGAGCCCCCGTTTACCATATGGGAGGCCCTGGGTTCGCTTCCCGGGGCCTCCTTGTGAGGGCAGGCCGGCCGCGCAGCCTAGTGGGCTGATGCAGCAAGCCCTCACAACAGGAAGCGGGTGTGGCTCAACCGATAGAGCCCCCGTTTACCATGTGTGAGGGCCCAGGTTCGCTTCCCCGGGTCTCCTTGTGAGGGCAGGCCGGCCCGGCGCGAGGAGCTGATGCAGCGGGACCTCACAGCAAGGGGAAGATAAGCAGACGCAGAGAAGACACACGGTGAATGGACACAGCAAGCACAGGCAGCAAGGGGGGGATAAATAAACAACAAAAAAAAACCCCATCAGCATTTTTCCCAAAGAAAATTAACAGTTCCCATTGAATAGATACATCAATTACCCCAAGAGAAAAATGAGGTTGTAGTAAAGCCTCTTTTAACAATTCCTGTATATCCATAAGTGAAAGTGCTAAAATTACGATAGCATAAATGTCCAATAATTAACTCTTATGTTAGTTCAAGTTGATGGAATATTATGTATCCATTAAAATGATAAATGTAGCAAAAGGAAATGAGTGTGATAATGTTCAGTAAACAAACAAACTCAAAAAACAGCAAAATACCAATTTGTGCCTATAATATTCTTCTAAGCATATATCTGAACTTAAAGGGCACCAGAAAAATCATAACACTTGATGGGTAGGATTATTAGATATTGAGGATTTTTTCTTTTGGTGATATCTTTAATGTTATTTCTTTTATGTGATAAAATTGTGTGGAAAAAGAAAAAACAATTATTTTATTAAATAAAAAAATAATTTTAAATATAGTATTAGCCAAAATTGTCTTTCACCAAACGAATTGGATTTTAATAACTCTTGCATTGGCTAGTTTATTTTAAACCCAAAGTCCTTTGGGGAAAGGTTTGTTTTGAGAAATAAGGGCATATTGACATACTCAAGTTTTTCTTCTATTCTAAGTGTCCAGACACTCACTGGAATTGACCTTAGTCTAGAAGTAGAAATCATAATTGGCTTCATTTTCTCTTTCTTGAGGAGATTTTGTCCCATGGTGATTGCTGTCTTATTTTATTATACGTATGGGACAAAGCAGTTGTACAATCATGGCTTTTTTGTTGTTCGTGGCACAACATGGTAACAGAATATCCAGACCTTTTTATTAGCGCACGCTTCCACTAAGCACTAATTAACATTTCCATCTTGTCCTACTTGCTTGATAAGAACAAGGATACAAGGGAAAAAGGAAGAATTTTATGATTTATCAAGATACGTGTCAGCATGTAATTTTATTTTTTTTAATTCCCAAGAACATGCTGGTTGATTTGTGTATTCAGTCTTTGCTACATGGGATTTTTTGGAGTTAGGTGTCCATACCTTCCAGAAGAGGGATAATTGAGTTAACTTTTTCTTATTATTTACTGTCACGATCTGGCTTCAGTTCCGTGTTAAAGCTGACAGCTTGACCTGGTCCCTGGCATGATTTTTCTGAACTACACAAAGCTGTAAATGAATCTAGAGAGGATAAGGGACCCAACCTAGCTGGTCCTGACCATCAGTCTGCTGCCCTCACTTGCCCCCTCAGTGTCCTGAGCGTGGCTTCTAGCCTGTAGCTTAATCAAAAGGAAGAGTGCAGCCTTTCTAGCTTGTGGTTTCAGCAGTTGCAAAGCAGTGTAATCAGTCTCCTTTGGGCAGTGGGTGAAGGCATTGCCTGTTCAGTTAATTCCCGGCTATCAGGCAGCCACCCTTAAAGAACCCCAAGGCTTCCCCCATAGCTGCAGACTCACAGTTAAGGGGGTCAGTGAAGGAGCCTACCCTGCCCTTCTGGCAACAAAGGAACACAGCTGTGCTTAAAGACAACCTGTGGCTATCCTGTGGTTGATCAGCTTGCTCAGCTGAGGGAAAGGAGTGTACAGTAGCTGCTTGGGTCTCTTAAAAGGCTGTCTTTCCTTAAGAAAGCAGAAGTCTGGGATATCCACCCAGAGGTAAGAATGATCCAAAAAGATGAGGAAAGAGCAGTGCTGTGGTGTTAGACATGGAGATGGGGTAGGCACTGGCTGAGTTTGACATGCAAAATAAGAGCCAGCAGGGGCAGGTCAGAAGATGGGATGGTTTTGCCATAAGGGGGTGTGGAGAAATGATAGTGTGCAGCTCAGACTTCCGCTGCAGGCGTTGCGCTCTACTGAAGTCTGTCACATCGCAGCCCTGCACGGCTGCAGGGCACCAGCCCTCCAATCTCGTGGTTCGTGAGAACCGCATGAGCCATGCTGAAGACACATCAGCTAGGGACAGTGGCCCCTGTTCCCCAAGGGCACAGGGCAGGGCATCAGTATTTTCAGCGTCAGCCCATGTGTCCACCCTCCTCCCCACCGTTATCTCATTGCTTTCGATGTGGATTGGAATATTCTTCAAAGAATTATCAAAACCCAACATGAGGGAATGAACCCAATGTGCAGGCACCATGGAGACCCTCAGTCATACTCTCATGTTAAAGCCCTGATGTTGACCACTGCTTGTGTCTGGGATGCCTTTAAAAAACCAAGCAATAACGGAGCTTGGGGGAAATTGTGGGGTGCAGAAGCATTATCTTTAGATAATGAATACTGTGCAGGTATTGGCCTTCTTCAAAGCACCTGAGCCCAAGGAGGGCACCACTCCTCCCTCATACCCAAATTGTGTTTTGTAAACAATCTTTGCCCAAAGCACATGGCGTTCTTGATAAGAATTCAGATTCCCAAGTACCCCTCCAAACCTTTTGAACTAAAATCTCTGAAATGGGGCCCAGGAATTTATGACATTTATGACATGATCTCTAGATTTTTTTGTGTGTGCACGCTAAGGTTTTAGGCACAAACACTCCATAAAAATTAAGTTAGTGCAATGAGCCAGGCAGCTGACAAGGAAGAAGCAGTGGCTGTTACATTAGAGGAAATGACCATGCAAGGACAGTGAGAGGGACAGTGAAGGAGAGGCCCAAGGAGGGCTTCCACCTTGGGTCACCAACCAACTTTGCAAAAAGCTGATGTCATCCTGCCAGACATTCAGGCAGGGCAGATGCGTTATGCTTCATTGAAAGAAACAAGCCAAAAACAAGACAGCATCAGTTATGTTGTGTGGCCAGTGCTATGAGCCTGGCTCCTTCACTAAAATATGGGTCACTCCATATCACAGTGACACATGCTGATGATGAAACACTGAAATCTGGGGGATGAGAAACCACTTACCTTCATTCTTTTTTGTTTGAGAAGAAACAAAGTATACAATTCAATAGACATTTTAAAAAATTAAGAGGAAAAGTTCCTGTGGTAATCTGAGCTAATGACTAGAATGACTCATTCCCAGAGAGTCCCAGGTAACCAGAGTTTTGTTATATAACTAGGTCTAGGCTTGGCAGCCTCCCAGGAACTGCCAAGAGCCTTTGAGGAAGTGTGTGGGGAGGTCGTAGGTCTAGGCCCAGCTGTTTCTCTCCCAGGCTGCTGGGGCAGGGACAGTGACTAAATGCACTAGAATCAGAGGCTAATTTTGAAGTTAATTTGCAAATGCATGCTATGAACTCAGATATTGTTCTTTACCCAAAGGAAAATGGTCCTAAAGCACATGAGAAAGCTCACTAGAGGCCCACAATTAATTTTTAGAAATCACTGGGTCAAGAGGTCCTGCATACAAAGCAGATGCTCTCTGCATTCCTCCCATAGATAGTTTCATAGAAAGTAAACAAAAATAACCAAGAACATTTCATAATTTCTTTAAAATCCTTTGTCTGATTTTAATTTTGATTCTGCCTGCTGCCCTGCAAGTATGGCCTCAGAGAGCCTCCTGGCCAGGAATGCCTTCTAGAGCTAAAAGACCTTTTCTAACCTGGAGAGAGTTGAATCCTACATTTCTGTGGTTGCAGAAAAGCAGGATATCCCAGGGCCTTTGAGGAATAAATAGAGAGGCCTGGGGTTCCTGCTGTACTCCCTTGGTCCCCACCCCCAGCCCAGCAACTCGCCTGGAGTCAGCTCACCTATAGGAGAAGGGGATTGGCCACTCACCGGCTCTCCTCCCAGAGCCACCCTGCAAGCCAGAGCCTTTTTATACAATGGTTTTTAGATCCTGCCAAAATACTTCCTTAATGTCAAAAGCAAAAAGTTTGGCCCAGGGCCATAGGCAATCTGATCAGGCTGACAATTTCATTTCATTAAAATGTAAGAATTAACCCTAGGGAGGACCCAACGGGTTAAATTTGCATTTCCTTAGAAACACTCACTGCCTCATTTAGCAGTTTGTCCTTTGCGTCTTTTAAGAGACTGTGTACGTTAGGAAAGTGTGTGTATCGTGCAATCTATTTCCATTTCTGTTTTCTTACCTACAGTAAGCCTATTGTTTTGTTCCACAGGTGTATTACAACACAGATGATGAACGAGAAGGGTAAGACACTCAGTTCTTTGATTTAAACATTCAAAGTCAGTTCTTGTCAGTAGGAATGGCTCTCCCAGTGCTGAGTTACCCCAGGCTAAGGGTGGGACCTTCCTCTTAGGTCACAATTCAGAGCTGAGAAAGGCTTGATTCTGGGGACTGTTTGGGAGGGAGTCTAAGAGATACCATTCTCCTTCCATGCCTCTCTTTCCTTCCTCTTTTCTTCCCATGATCTGCCTTTTATTCCGGTTACTGAACTCTTTTAATTAATTAATTATCCCCCACCCCCACCCCGTTGTTTGCGCTCGCTGTCTGTTCTCTGTGTCTCTTTGTTGTGTGCTCTCTGTGTCTGCTCGTCTTCTTTAGGAGGCACTGGGAACTGAACCCAGGACCTCCCATGTGGGAGGCAGGCACCCAACTGCTTGAGCCACATCTGCTCCCCCTGAAATCTTTTTGATAAACCCATTCCACCCTTCTTTGGCCCAAGATGAGGCCACCAAAGGCTCCCAATGTATTCTACATCACAACTGTGTATAACAGCAATGGGAAATGTTTTCCATCTTTGCATAGGATACATGCCCAGCTGAATGCAGTCCTGCAGTTTTTCAGGGATGGCCAAATCTTTAAAATGCTTTCTATCATTAACTTATTTTAGAGACTCACTCAATTTTAGACCCAAAAAGGGCCCTTCAAGGTAATTTAGCTGAACCTTCCTCCTAGGTAATGTAACATATGTACTCCGTCCTTGACAGACGGTCATCCAGCTTCTATTTGAATATTTACGGTGATGGGGAACTCACTGTATGTGAGATAGTTCATCACACTGTTGGGCAGCTCCAATTTTTAGAAAGTTATTTTATCTGTTGAATTGACATCTACTTTCTTTTTACTGCTACCCATTGTCTCTAGTTCTTTTTTCTGAATGTCTCATCTTTGCCCCATCATTCAAATATTTCTTTCCTCCCTGCAACTGTTCTTGGTAAAAAACAGTTTTTCTGCCTCCCCACGGCTTAATCCCCCTCCAACGGATATTACCAAGTTTGGTAATAGTCCCCTTAAAATTGGCTCTCAGAAATAAATATATTTTGAACCACACAAGTTGCAGATTACATTGGGATCATTTCTTCTTATGGCTTGGATACTATTATTCTCTTAAAACAATCTACAACTACATTCACTTTTCAATATCTACTTTATGCTCTTGGTTTACATTACATATATGTGGTTAACTAAAATCCTCAGATCATTTTTTTTTAACTGTAGTCAAAGCCAGGTGTCCCTATTCTTGTGTAATTAGTATATCCCATTGTAAAATCTTTTATAGTTGCCACATGAAGTTGGTGGAGCAGATATTGCTGGGCTCACTTCCTAGAAAGGAGTCAGCAAACTATAGTCCATGCACCAAATATGGCTCACCGCCTGTTTTTATACAGCCTGCAGGCTAAGAATGTTTTTTTTTACATTTTTATATGGTTGAAAAAATTCAAAATAAAAATAATATTGCATGGCAAATGAACATTATATAAAATTTCCAGGTCCGTAAGTAAGCACAGCCACATTCGTTCATTTACATGTTGTCTATGGTTGCTTTGATGCTACAACAGCAGAGGTGAATAGTTGTGATAGAGACTGTATTGCCTGCAAAGCCTAAATTATTTATTATCTGGCCCCTTCTAGAAAAGTTTGCCACCTCCTGTCTTACAGTTATGGAATCTTGTCTAGGACCCAGGTAGTATTCTTCCTTTACCTGAGCTCTAGGTTTTATCTGCTTGAGTTCTAAATTCTCTAAATACCTAATTAGATTGTTCTTCCTATCTTAGCACTTAAATGGTGTATTTCCAGTGGCTGGAATGAACAGAAATGACCAGTGCTACCAATTCTAATCTGTTATTCACATATTTTGCAAGGGACAGTGCTGTCATGGAGAGAACATACACCCTGAGCTCAGGCAGCCCAAGTTCTCTTTCCAGGCTGCCACTGCCCAATGTGAAGCCTTGGGCAAGCTCCTTGACCTCTGGGCTTTGGTTTTCTCAATTGTCAAATGAGGACTTTATATAAGGTGATCTATGAGATTGCATCTAGCACTAACATTCTATCATTCTCATGTGAAAACTTAGTGTTATGAGAGGGAAGTGCCTGGGAATCTGAAATGCAGCCGGGTGTGCAGGCCTTGCTTGTAACTACTTCATTCTAAGCAGTGGGCTACATTTAGGTGGTCAGTCGACCTACTTATAACTCCTTTGTTTTGGCCTCCCTCTAAGAACCCTGCTGTTATTGCATAAATAGTCATGAAGCCTGACACCCAAGTTTCTTACTTTTACATCTCTTCCAATTCGATTGGGTAATATGTGTGCCTTCTTGAGGCTCAGTATTGATACATGGTAGGGACTTGGCAATTGTTATATGTAAAAGTAATAATTAGCATTCACTGGACACCTTGTGCTCAGCACTGTACTAAGTGGCTTCCATGCATTATCTCCAGTAATTCTACCAAATTTCCCATGGGGAAGATGCTATTACTTCTACTTTCCAGTGAGGAAACTGAGGCTGGTGAGTGACAGAGGCTGGATTTGAACCTGGGTTGAGCTGCGCTCCTCATACCTGCTTTTAGCCATCATGCCCTATTGCCTAGCCTTCTTAATTCTTGGCCTGTGTCTGCAAAGGGGGCACCTGAGAGTCCTTCACTTGATAGCTTTCTGGTCTTTAGAAAGGCACACCCATGGCGCATTCCATAGCCCCAGATTGTGACAAACCTGGCAGAGGGGATCAGACCTGAGGTCACCATAGGCCTTCACCTGTTATCCACCCCCGAGGTGCACCAACTTTACTGGCATTTGCACTGGCCACCATCAGGATTCTCTCTGGCCAAGTTCTTCTCTCTCCTTGTCGGGAATCATCACATTAGTGTTAAAGCTTCTAAATGGAGTGTTTAGGGAATCATTCAGACAACCACCAGCTGGAGGAGACAGCCTGGCCGACGCACATGGGAGCCCATCTCCTGGCAACTCCAGAGTCAAAGATTTGTCCACGAGTAGGAGAATTTTGAAGTCCCAGCAAAACTGAATGCAATTAAAGAGGGAAACTAGAGAAAATTAAGATGAGGTAGAGAAGGGAGCACAGTCAAGCATCCAGCCTGAACAAAAAGAAGAGCACTGGGGTGTTCCTGCCTCCTTGTCTAATGAAATAAAGTGAGCTTTGAGGGTGACTTCTGTTGCTGAATTTGGGGATCTACATACCCCATGCAGGTTTGCTAACTCTTTCTCTCCTTGTGCCAGTCTCCTCAGCAGGAGATAAAACCGTTAGACACAGAGGCTTTTAAACAGCAGTTCTCAACAGTAATTTGCTTGCTGCACATTGGAATCACCTGGTGAATTAAAAACACTCATGCACAGGTCCCTTCCCCAGGATTTTGATTTAATTGGTGTGGGGTGCAGCTCAGACACAGGGATTTTTTTTTTTTTTTTTTTTAAGTCCCCAGGTGAGTCTAATGTGCATTAGAGTTTGCAAACCAATGCTCCATATCAGTTAGACTTGGATTTGAATCTGGCTTTGACTTTACAGATTCTGTAACTTAAGCTTTTCAGAGCCTCAGTTTCCTCATCTAAAATTGAATAATAATGTCTACCTGAAAGCATTATTTTTTATATATGTAAAATGTCCTGACACTTGGAAAGGTGCTTTAAAAGAATCAAATGTATTGTTAGTGTTAAGGTTCTTGTTAAGGTCCTGAATAATTAATACTTAATTGGGAAATGGAAGAGAGGGAGTTGGAGGAGAAAGGAAAGAACAAGCCAAACAATTTTCTGTAGAGCATGGCATCTTAACCTGGGATTCATGGATGGCTTCCCTAGGAAGAGGGGAGAGCATCAAACCCCTGAAATAATATGCAAATTACTGTGCAAATATTTTGACGGTGAGAAGTTGTATTTACCTTATTTCTAGGCATCTAGTCTCCATCTCCATCTGATTGCTGGTTACCAAGAAACTCCTCTTGCCTTGATCCTCTGTCCACACTGGTCACCACTGAGGTGGCCCCTGTTCCATCCTGCAGCAAAGTCACTTAAATCCAGCAGCTCTGTGACCTCCTGCTGCATTTGGAACACAGGAATCCTTGGCAAAGGGAGATGTCCCTGTATCTGGAGGACATAATTTCTCTCCAAGGTCTTGCCATTGCCATGGGATGCTGCCTCAAACCGTCAGACCTCAGTCCTCTCCAACAATTACTCTTCTCACCTTGTTTCTTCTCAAAAGCACACTACCATCTCTTGGCGCTACCTTTAGATAATTAAAAGCCAGAAGGATGCACACCTTTGGCAGGCCAGCTCTGTGGGTTGGCTCCCCACCCCACTTAGAGTCTGGTCTCCAAAGTGGCTTCACTCATCCAGCTCTGAGTGTCTCCTGCCACCTACAGGAGGAGGGTCCTGTCACTGCTGCGGGACAAAACCGAGAGCTCGTTTATAGTATGCTGAAGACAAGGGCAGTTTGAATTGCTCAGCTAGAAGTCAATGCCTTTTAGGAAAATTGGAGGTTATTAACCAATCAACAGTGAGTGCATTTAACCAAAATAATTATAAACCTGAGTCATCATGAGGAGTCTTTATGGGATAACAAAATAAAATTCTTCTAGAATTCTGCACTATTTCTTTAAAAAGATCTTTCAGGGGTACATTGACGTAGTCATCTATTACTTACAACTATGAAGCCATAACTACAGGGATAGTTACTAAATCTATTTTGATTAAAAAATAAATAAAAGGATTATGTCAGGTGAATTCTATAAGCACTCCAACTGTTAAAGCCATGTTGAGATGATGGTTTTTTTCTCCAAAGAGTGATTTGTTGTTGAAAATAAAATACTTGAGATCCTATATCATAATGTTAGAGATTGTAAGGTTTTTTTTTTGTTGTTGTTGTTGTTTTTTTAAGGGGCACCAGGGATTGAACCTTGTACATGGGAAGCAGTCACTCAACCACTGAGCTACACTCACTCCCCATGTAAGGTCTTAAATATAAGATGACCTCTTCTCCGAGCCTAACGTGGGAAGAAACTTCAGTTTATTTAGGGCATGCATGACATTTTAGTTTCCTAGCTGCTAAAACAAATATCATACAGAGGATTGGCTTAACAACAGGAATTTATTGGCACACGGTTTTGAGGCTAGGAGAAGCCCAAAATACAGGCATCGACAAGGAGACACTTTTTCCCTGAGGACTGTTGCTCTGACGCTGGCTGCTGGTGATCCTTGGACCCTTGGCCTTTCCCTCTCATGGCAATGTACTTGGCAGCATCTTCTCTTTCTCTTCCAAGTTCTGCTGACTTCCATCTTCTTTCTCTGTGGCTTTTTCCCTTTGGCCCTCTCTATAAGGCCTCCAGTAATGGGTTTAAGACCCATCCTGATTCAGTGGGCTACACCTTAACTAAAATAACATCTTCAAAAGGTCCTGTTTACAATGGAGCCACACCTACAGGAATGGATTAAGATTAAGAGCATGTTTTTCTGGGGTACATAACTCCAAGCCACCACACTTGTAATTAGGCATACATAGGCCATAAACAGAGTTGTGAAATAGACAAAATATTTCTCCATGGTGCCTGAAACCCATTTGTGCACTTTCCCTGGGTACCCAATGCCTAGTGCAGTTCAGCCTGCAGGTAGGGCGTGACGTTGCCTTTCCTGGGTATGGCCAGAGTCCCATGCTTCAGACCTGACCAACCAACCACCTTTCCATTATTTTTCTGCAGAAACTTAGCACTCCTTTATTTATACTTCAGAGACTTGCTTTCTCTGAGACGGATCCTACAAAGCAATGGCTAACGTGCTGCCGAAACTGCAGTCGCTTTATGTATTAATCACACATTGTGCCAGTAGGGTGGAGATTGGTGGCAGAGAAAATGCCTTTTCCTGTTTCCCAGTTCTTTTGTGATACAATTCAGTGAAATTGGACTGGGCATCAAGAGACCTGAAACGTGTGCTCTTTTCATCTATAAAAAGGGGCTGTCATACCTGCTTCTCTTTTCTTTCCATGCTCTGAAAATAAATGAAACAGTTGAATTCAGTCCACATAAACGTATTGACTCCTGCTGGGTTCAGTGTGAAAAAACATTTTTGGACTCCCAAGAGAAATGTAGTTTGTCCAAGATGTTATTTTAATGACAAGAGTTTGTCCAGGCTATTTGAAGGGATCCAGCAGAACTGGGGAAATATAAATAAAGCTCGCTTGGTGAGAAAAAGGAAACCACTAGGTTAGGAACCCTCACACAGCATGAGAGTGTCTGGTGATATATTAAGCTATTTACTTGTTATTAAGTTATTAGTCACTGAAAGCTGTGGTTATAGATTTTCCAATCTTTTAGTCCTGAGGCCATGAACATGACGGAAAAATATGACTTGCTTTTATGACAAGATAGTGAGGGGAAGGCAGAGTGGACAGTGCCCTGAAAACTAATTACCACCTTCAAATGGGATTTGAGTTTGGGTTTTTCTCTAGTTGTTCCCATTGTTTGACTTCCTAGGAAATGAAATAAGAGGATGCTGACTATTTTTTTTTTTTTTTTTTTTTTTTTTTGGTTTGTTGTTATTAGAGAAGTTGTGAGTTTACAAAGCAATCATGCATCCCATACTTTATTCCCATACATCACCCCACCAACAACATTTTGCATTATTGCAGACCATTTGTTACAAATGATGAAAGAACATTGCCATAATATTACTGCAAATTATAGTCCACATCTCACATTTGATGTCTTGTTCCCACAACCATCCTATTATTAACGCCATGTATTAGTATGGTACATTTTAGTTCATGAGAGAACGTTCCCATATTTATACTGTTAACCACAGTCCATCTTCTACTACATGGTTCACTATGTTATACAGTCCCATGACTTGTATAGTCCATCCAAAGTGTACACTCAGAGTGACTCTCAGTTTCATCACAGAGCTGTTACTGTTATCACCTCAGTTAATTTTAGAACGTCTTCATTACAGAATGCTGACTCTTAATATTGTTTCTCATACCCTCACTCATTATCATCTCTGAAATTTTTTAGTACCTTTTTCATCAGGGTGCTCCCTCAAAGAGGGGTTCCCTAACCAGCCTGTTGCACTTAGTAACTGCATTGCACTGCATAAGACACTTAACACATTGAACCTTAGTTTGGTCATCACTGAAATAGGGATAAATTGGTCCTTGCCTTTGCTGGCTCACAGAGTACGTATGAGATTTAAGTGACCAAGGAGCTGAAAAGTACTTTGTGAAAGATGAAGTAAGTCTTATTCAGGATTGATAGATGTATCTTTTGGACCACCTAGAGTACGAGATGGTATATTTAAACCATTAATGGTTTAACAATTTCAAGTATTAGAATGAATAGAAATACCTTTTGGACTGTCCAGTTTTGTTTCATTTGTTCTCCCTACCACTGGCCTCCACCAGAAGCTCGACTGGAGAGTTGGTAGTTTCTTATGTGACAGTATTGCCAATCAGTAGTTGGCGTTGGAGCAGGATTTTGTATTATCTTGGAAGTCACCTGGGATTGATATGGTGTCAACCTCCCATCCAGGCAGCTTTACCAATGTTAGTTATTAAATTAGACCAAAATTGTTGTTGGGACTATTTACTATCAGGTGTAAATGAAAGCTCTGGCCTCTTTCAAAGTCTCTGCCTTCTTTACCCTTCCCCATATCTCTCTTCCTCAAATTGTTCCAACTTATAATCAACATTATCATCATCATCTAACCTTAAATGGTGCTTTTAATGAATGTATCAGACAACCTTGTGAGTGCTTTATTTGTGTTAATTAATTTATGAACAACCCCATTATAAAGATAAGGCCCAGAGAGGTTGAGAAACTTGCTCAAATTTCCATAGAATTGTAAAGCAGGAATTTAAACCCCAGAGTTCATGCCTGAATAACTGCTGTACTGTCTCGCTGGCATTGCTTTATGTGCCTGGCCCCAGGAATTCCCAGAAAGATTAAACATTTCTAAAAATCTGCATCTATTTTCTTGAGGATTTGAACAACAGTAAGGCTCAATCTAGGAGCTTTTTCTCAGCATCAGTGACTCTGTTCAATGACAGTCCAGTTTCTGTTCCTCTGTAAGAGTCCCCCTTCCTTAGGCAGGGTCTTTGCAAGGTAATACATAACTGGCAGAAGCAACCCAGTTGGGAACACACAGGGGATGTAGCACCAGGGGCTTCCAGGAAGGGCAACTGAAACTCTTTCCCTAGGGGCAGGAAAGTCTTGGCATCGCAGGCCTGGGTTACTCAGGAACTCCTGCAGGCTCATCTCCTCCAATCAGATGGAGACGTAAAACAGCAGGAAATCAGGACAACGTTACAAATGGGAACCAGCCAGGCAGGCCTGTGTCTTTCCAGAGTTCCCTGCTGTGTCTTAGGGAAGAGGACTGGTAGGAGATGGGTAGGGCACCCAGACCTCAGCCAGATGGGAGGGGCTGATGTGACTTTGGGACCACACATACCCCAGCACTCACTCCTGCTGCCCCTCAGCCCTGATCTGAGGGGGTAAAACAAAGAAGGCTTGTCTTCGTAGATCCAGAGTCAGCAATGGGGAATAAGTCTTAGGTCCCTGCTCTAAAGATACTGGAGTATTTTTTCTGCCTCAAATGGGGATGACTTGGGACCTGCAAGGGAAAGGAAGAAGACTGACGAGTGGGCCCATTTGTGCACAACTAGGATGGTATAAATGAAGAAAAGAGACAGGCCAACACATAACACCAGCCTTTGTTTTGATACCTTGCATGATTTACTTACCAATTTCTGCTCCTTTTTTCCAGCAGCAGTGTCCTTGTCAAACGGATGTTCAGGCCCATGGAAGAGGAATTTGGTCCAGCACCTTCTAAGCAGATGAAAGAAGAAGGAATGAAACGAGGTACCTCTCCATTTGGGGCACTTCCTTGGCATCGTTGCATGCCCTCCCAGCACGAATGGCCAGAGCGTTCCACCAGGATAGCACACAGCCCAGCCCAGGTCCCTGTGGTTCAGGCAGCACAGGCGTCACTCACCCCTGCATTCATTCACTTATTCTTGCAACCAGTACTTGTTGGCCTCTACTATATATCAGGCACTGTTCTAAACCCTGAGAATAGAGCAGTGAACAAGACATGAAAATCCTTGTTCCCGGGAACTTATACTCTATTGAGAGAGACAGATTTCAAACAAGATAACTAAATAAATGTATGTGTAGCAGGAAAAATAGATAGGAAATGTGTGTTTGTGCATTGGTGGGGGAGGGGGTAGTCAAGGTCTCACTGAGATGACATCTGAATGAAAATGTGAAGATAGTGAGGGAGTGAACCACGCAGGCATCTAGGTGAAGACATTTCAGGCAGTGGGAACAGCAAGCACAAAGACCCTGAGAGGAAAATGTGGCTGCCCTGTTTGAGGAGCAGCAAGGGGCTAGTGAGGTTGAAGCCTGGTGAGGGAGGGAGGGCCTTGAGACCAGGGGGTAAGGAGGGGTACAATTGTCTAGAGATTTTCAGGTCGTTCTGAGGGCTTTGGTTTTTACTCTTCATGTGAAAGGAAGGGGTTGGGGTTTTGTGAGTAGAGGAGCAGGAGGATCTGATATAATTAACATGGTCACTCAGGCTTCTTCTGTTGAGAAGTAGCCGTAGGGACAGGGCTGGAAGCCGGGAGACCTAGCAGAAGTGCAGTGCAGCAACCCAGGACGTAGGTGATGATGGTTCAAAGCCCTTGGGAACAGCGGAGGTGGTGAGAAGAGGGTGCCTTCCGAGTATATGTTGAAATGAAACCAATAACATTTGCTGGTGGAGTAGGCATGAGATGAGTGGAGAAAGCACAGTTAAGGCGATTCATAGGTTTTTGGCCTGAGCAAGTGGGAAAATGGAATTAATGTCAACTGAGATGGGGAAGAATGAACAGGAACAGGTTTTATAAGAGAAGGTCAGAAGTTCAATTTTGGACACTTGAAGTTTGAGATGTCTATATCAAATAGGCAATTAGACATTCTGCCCTGGAGTTGAGTAAGAAAGTCTGGGCTGGCCTGTAGATGGTATTTCATGCCATGAGACTGGATGAGATCACTAAGGAGTAGAGAGAGAAGAAAAGAGAAAAGAGAAGGGAAGGAAAGAGAAGAGCAGAGCACCGAGGGCTCAGTCGGGGCCCTCTAGCATGAAGAGGTCAGTGTTGAAGGAAGAACCAGCAAAGCAGACCTAGAAGGAACAAGGATGGTAGGAGGAAAACCCAGAGAGTGCCTTGGAAGCCGAGTAAGAAAGTATATCAAGGTGAAGGGAGGGATCACCCGGTGAAGGAAGACGGGGGAGGGGCAATGTGGAGGCTGTGCGTGACCTTACTAAGGACTGCTGTGGAGAGCTGGGGACGGGAGCCCGAAGGGAAGGGTTTGAGAGAGACTGGAAGGAGAGACTGCAAGTATAAAGAACTATTATACTAGAAATAATGAACATTCATTAAGTGCTAAGAGCCCGTCACATTGTAATGTTTTACATGCTTTATTATTTCATTTCCACAACCATTCTTTGGTTCTGCCCATTTCACAGCTGAGGAGCCTGACAACTTGGGAGTTATTTAATGATAGCCCTAGACCAAGGTCATTCACCCTTGCTAGGTCTCAGTTTTAAAGTCTGTAAAATATACATGCTAAATTAGACCACTTTCATTTAGAAAATTCTATGACTGTCAGCTCTTGCACATCATCTGACCTGCTGTGTAGTTACACCTCCTAAGAGGAGGCAGGATGGCCTTGGGAATTAAGCACATTGGCTCTGGAATCCAATTAACCGGATTTGAATGTCAGCCCTGCTATGTAACTAGTTGTTGAATTTAAGTTCTTTAACATCTCTGATCCTTAGTTTCTTTAGCTCCAAAATTGGGATAGCATCCCATCCCCTTTGTCCTTTCCAGGGCCTTCAAGATTAAAGACAGTCTTGTTGCTGCCTTTGTCATGTGACAGTGTTGGAGACCATCAGAGGCAGTTCACAGTGGGGGTGGGAAGCATCAAACAGACCTGCTCAGCCAGCACCCAGCTTTAGCTCGGTGGCTCCTAATGAAGTAGGAAGTTTAGAGAGGTGCTGCCTCTCAGATTATCATTTCCTTCTAAATACACAGGGAGGAGAAAAAGAGGGAGGGAGGGAGAGAGAGAGAGAGAGATGAAGACTTGATTTTATGGCAGAACTAATTATGGTAGAATAATTCCCCAGAATTCACAGGGGACAAGGCACAGCCCTCTGATGATGCCTAGGCCCTTCCCCAGCTAGGGGTCTTCCTGCACAGCTGAAGCAGTCCCCTCCCCCTCCCCAAGTGTCCAGCCTGAGCCTACTGCTTCAGCAACTGCCACTTGGTTTATCGCTCTGACTTGGTTTGGGGGCGTGAGCCCACTGCCGTTGTCAGTTTTGACTGAAGACAAGGAAGGTGTCGTCTTTGCTTCCTTGGAATGTTTGTAAACCCACATTATTTGATGAAAGCCACAGTCTCCAGAGAGAGAGGCACAGAGGGTAACGTGTTGGCACTATCTGTTTCTTTTACTTGGATATTTCTTTTAGGTACCAATTCTCTTAAACAGCAAAGTCAGAGAAATGACTGGCCTTTGGATCCCTCTGTTAGAGGATCTCTTGCATTCTGTTGCTATTTAAACTGGAGAAGGCTTAGGAGCCTCCCTCCCTTCAGTCAGAGACTCACAGACTCAGGCTGCTTAGAGCTAGAAGGGTCTTTGGGACTTTTGCCTGGCAGGCTGCATGACAGTCACCTGAGGAACTTTTGATACTATTAATTTCCAGTTGTCCTCCAACTCCTGAAGGGTCTGATTCAGTGAGACCAGAGTGGAACCCCGCAAACTGTATTTCTAAAAGGTTGACTCTGATACCAGCAGGTTTGGGAACCACTGGTTTAATTTCCCCCTCTTTGTGGTATAGATCAGGAAACTGAGTTTCAGCAAGGCAAGTGGCTTGTCCAGGTCCTGCTCTTAGGACTTCATTTCTGAAGGACGTTTGGGGCCTGTCAGCGACTCTTTTTTGACTTGAGAAGTTCACAGTCTTCTTTGCTTTAAACATTGACCTCTTAGACACCTTAAGTAAATGTTTGTTTCTTACGTTTGCCCTGGGAGAAGTGTAATGAATACATTAACTCACCCAGCAGTGAGATGCAAGGTTAAAAAGAAACTGCTGTGAATGTGACCATGACATCTCCTAAGATCCAGCTATGGAGAATAGTTCAATAGACACAAACGATTGATCTCACATAATAAATAAATGAACCTGTTTTCTAGGACATCACGACTTACTCATTTCTCACCATCAAGGGTTGTATTCCACTTCACTAAGAAATGAAGCATAAGCGTGCCAGTGTCTTACCCAGCATTTCACTGCTACACACGGCCCCACTGTCCTTTCTCCAAATAAGAGGAAAGTGTGTGGAACGGCCTTTCCACACCCAGGGTTTGCAGAGACCTTGGTTATAAAGTACTGGGCTTTTAGTGAGTCAGGTTACCATTTAAACCATGTCCACCATCTGCAGAGGCTTGAGGTTTTTTACTTTTTTCCCTGTTTGTCGTAATGGGATTTGTAGAATGGTCAAGAGCGTCCCCTCTGTAGCCTACCTCTGCCACCTGGAATTGTTGACCTCGTTCCTTCTCCTCTCTGTCCCTTAGATTCCTCACCTGTAAAACGGGGATGATAATATCACGCCAAGGAGTAAATACATGTCAAACATGTAAAACAAGTGCCTAGCACATAGTGAGCATTCTGTGTTCACTGTGGTAAATCCTATTATTTTTATGATTAGGCATGTATTATAGTTATAACGCCATAATCATGAATATGTAATTAGTGTTTCAGAATGAAAGGGCACATAAGTGCCTGAGTAGCGTTAGTTCCATCAGCAACCATTTAAGCCTTTCAAAGATTTTCCCACTCCACAGGCTAAAACATATCCCAGCATATTTGAACTCCATTCCTGCATGCCCTGTATACCTTATTCCTTTGAATGGAACTCGAGAATCACACAGGGGAAAGCAGTTCTAGCTTTCACCATATTTAAGGCCTGGATGCCAGTTCAAAGACTGTGGTAGGACATTTTTCAGATTATTCTGAGCTGGTGAAGCCTGCACAAGAATTGCTATTAGGTATTGTATTGGTTCTGTGATTAAAAGTAAACCTTTCAATAATAACAACAATAAAAAAGAAAACAAAGAATAACAACAAAAACAAGAAACAATAAAAAAAAAAAGAAATGAAAGTAAACCTTTCAAATGTCTAAATCACAGAGACACACGAGGGCGCTGTAACCTCCCAGCATTAGAGGGACTTTCACCCTTGAGGCTGTTTTCTTTGGAAAAGCTCAGTGGAGTTACTGGACCCCCTGCCTGGGGCTCCTATTCTGAGCTGGTCTTTGACAGCGCAGGGAATCTGGCTCAGTGACTCTGGCTCAGTGACGGCTCCTATTGTTTGTTAGAAGTTCTCAAGGGGGTGGAAATGATGATAATAACCAGTGCCATTATTATTTGTTGGTTTTGCCTTTGTAGCCACTT